>DF357637.1:24836-68446 GCA_000787875.1 Solanum virginianum
ATCTCCAATTTATTCTTTACTTATATCATATTTAGGCATCTTACTTTTTTCTCATGAAAAAGCAAAGGGAAGTATAATGCTGGAGAATAACTAATCATATTTGCTCTTTTTTCACGTTATTAATAACTAGTAAAAAATAAATTTGCATGTCTAGACACTTTAATTGTTTTATTTACTGCATGTGGAAACTTTAACTTAGAAAATGATAAGTTAAAAATTTATGTGTCATGTCAGTGTCTAATATCCACTAGATATAGTAAAAATGGGTTGCGTTTAAAAGTCAATTGAGATCAAGTAAAAATATTTAGATATACAAAGTTGAAATACTTTTAGTGTCCATTTATCTATTGATATCATTTTTAGGCCACTCTTTAAATGCTATCTTTAGATTGACTAAATTTCTCCTTTTGAAAAAGTGAGACATATTTTTCGTTTTTTTTTTTCAAACAAAGTTAGTCCATTTGGGCTTACTAGGATATAGTTTTTCAAAATAGAAGATTTAACTTTATTTTGGTCATTGTGTGCCCGTTGGAGGACAGGTTAATGAGAGCGAGCCAAGGTGAACGTTTGGTAGGCTTGGGAAGAAGCAATGCATATGTCATTTAGGCAAATTTCAGATTAAAAATAGATGAAAAACTGAAGCGTCATATGAGACGGAGCACAAGTATGCATCGGTTGTGCACTAGGCAAATCATGGCAACTCAAAATTAACACCTTAACACATTCCGACATCATTTGACGCATATTCAAAGTTATGAAGCATTAAAAAAAGCTAAATTTTCGCTAAATTAACGGGCTATTGAGAAGTAGAGGTGGAAAAGGAATCATTCCAAAGACAAAACAAAGAGAAATATCATATATATATATAAGAAGATTGGAAGCCCGCCTACATGGTGCCACCACAATCCATCAATTCCTTTTTCCCTTGTGCATTTATAATTCTTGCCTTCCCTTGCACTCTTTCCATCCTTCCTCCGCGTCCTCATAAAGAGTAACCTTTTCCCCTAAAAAAACCTGTTTCGCCAAGTTAGCAACAAGGAGATATTGAAACTGCAGAATTACCATAAAGACTTCTTCGTGAGAAATTAAAAACTTCGAGCATCTGTTAGCTTCTCATCTACAGTGTCTTCTATTTTGAGGCTTTACCCTTACTTTTTTCTGCACACCACCACGTTTTTGGACCTTTGCTCTTTCATGGGAATTTTCCCAATATCCGACTTTGATAACCACCACCTCCGTCGACGACCAAAACCCTGTTTCGCTAATTGAGTTTTCCCACAAATACAGACGCGGAAATAAGAACACTCTTCATCACCACGAAGAGGTAGTTGCACCTCCAATTACAGGGCCACAAAAAAGATTACTTTCGATCAATTAATTGTTCCTAAATCAGTGCCAATCCAATTGACAAGACATGAAAAGAATACTTTCAAACAAAATATCCTTCATCATTGATTGTTTAGACAATTACATTGACGCCAAGAAGAACACTCTTCATCACCACGAAGAGGGACTTGCGGCTCCAATTACTAAGACGCTTCACTAATTGAGTTTAAATTAGTGTTAATCCAATTGCCGCAATGCGAAAAAGAATGCTTTCAGACAAAATATTCTTCATCATTGATTGTTCAGACAATTACATTGACGCCAAGAAGAACACTCTTCATCACCACGAAGAGGGACTTGCGGCTCCAATTACTGAGACGCTTCGCAAATTGAGTTTGAATCAAGGTTAATCTAACTGCCAAGATGTGAAAAAGAATATTTTCAAACAAAATATTCGTTAATTATTGATTGTTCAGACAATTACATTGCAGTCTTCAGTGAACAGGAAATTAATTTATTATTTTTATATTTCTTAAAAAAATTGTTAAATTCAAAATGAAAAAACTGATCTCTAGTTTATAGAAGATGCATCTTTTGTTTTGCTATTGGTATATTTATCTTTTCTTGAAAAATCTAACCCACAAAGTGCTGCTTCAGAATGCGTCTTCTTCCCTTGCACCAGTGTTTCCTTCACTCTCCCCTCGGCTTCAGTTATTCCTCAGGTCTCCTTCCCTCGCACCAGTTTTCCCTTCACTTTCCCCTCGGCTTCTTCGATTTACTTCGCCTGATATTACTTTTCTATTTCTTCTTAGACTTGCTTCTCCGCAATTGCAGTGTTTCCTTCACTTCCCCCTCGGCTTCTTCGATTTACTTCGCCTGATATTACTTTTCTATTTCTTCTTAGACTTGCTTCTCCGCAATTGCAGTGTTTCCTTCACTTCCCCCTCGGCTTCTTCGATTTACTTCGCCACTTATTACTTTCCTGTTTCTTCTCCGATTCGCTTCTCAACAATTGTGGTATGTAGCCTTCAGTTTCAACACAAATTACCAGAGGTGTTTTTTTTACCATGGCATTAGCAAAGCCACGGCAGGAAGTTAACTTCAAAATACTCAAACATTTAATTTAGTTTGAAAGAGGTAATTTCAAATTTTGAAGCATCTTTTTTCTTTTGCCGTTTCTTCTTCTATTTGCTTCCGGTAATTGTGGTAAGTATCCTTCAATTTCGACACAAATTATCAGTAGTGTTTTTTTTAATCATGA
Organism: Solanum virginianum; assembly: GCA_000787875.1. Classification (NCBI taxonomy): domain Eukaryota; kingdom Viridiplantae; phylum Streptophyta; class Magnoliopsida; order Solanales; family Solanaceae; genus Solanum; species Solanum virginianum. Next base: position 27,424 of record DF357637.1, read on the forward strand.
CATTAGCAAATTCACGGAACGGAATTGATTTCAAAATACTCAAGCACTTAATGTAGTTTGAAAGAGGTGCATTGAAATTTTTGATGTGTCTTTTCCCTTTCTCATATTCAAGAGAATAATATTGCTTCCTTTCGGAAGGTTGACTCTGTAAAACTTGCATTTTCAATATTCTCTACTTTATTCTCCTTATATGTTCAACTTTTTTAATAATTTTATGATTACAAATAATGAAAGTTGACTATTCTGATTTATTGATTTTATTATTGCAGAGGAAGTACAAAAAACAAAGATGCAATGAAATCAAAATGATGGATAGTTTTGAGTCCTTTTAACGGAATTTCATGAAAGGGTCGACTTAACATAAGAACGTTGATTTCCAACGTTGTATGTTCTTGCTTTTAGTTGCTTTGAATATGCATGGATCGTGTAGTTTAGCAATCACTATTTCTCAGCAAATTATTTTAGAAGATCCTATAGCCTATTAATAAGAAATTCTGCCGCAACAGTGGCATAACCAATATATCCACGATCTAGGCAGCCACTAAAAGTAAATGTATACATACTTTTGCCGATTGTGAATATAATTCTGTTAAGTCTATTCCGGCATGTCAAGTCATCAACGAAAAACTAACTGTCTTGGATCATTTGCCGATCTTTTGGCCTTGGCCTAGGATTCTCTCCTGGTTTAAGCCTTTTGCGAGTAGTTTTGCTCATTTCATCTGACTTTTTAGAATAGCCAGTTGAAACACTGGTTGACGGCTTTGTGTCATAACTATTATCCATCTATGAACTGATCATTGATCGATTAATTGAACTACTTTGAGAATACATTCCTGTGTTTTCTTTGGAGCATTTAGATCTGAATGAACAAGAATTCATTGCTTCTGATTTTGAAAGTGTCTTGGGAGACCCAAATTGCTCTCCTTGAATTTGACTGGAGATCCCAACTCGGTCACAGGAACATGAAGCATTAAATTTGTTTTAGTCGTACGGCCTGAAACATTGTCATTCAAGCTCTGCTTAGCAGAACAATTCGATACCATAGTATCTAAAAATACGGTCAAATCCAGTCATGGAGAACATACATCTGAGTTTCCTTGGTTGATGGTAGAAGAAGCATCCCGACTTAATGTAGAAGTCAAGCTATTCTTAATCCAATCCTTTGAGTTTGTTTGTTTCATTGCATTGCTCATTGTTCGAGCTACAATTTAGAAGTCTGTTCTTAAAATCAACACCCAAAACAATCAAACAAGTCATCCCCAGCTACCTACTGTATATGCCATCAAATTTCATTTATAAACTTTATAACTAGTAGGATACTTTATAACTAAGTGCAAATAAGAAAATCACCTTATCAACGATATTTGGAGTAAATAATTAAATTAGCAAACTAACCTTGGAGATTTTCAAATTTTCAGCTTTGCAAGACGTTTCGGGAGCCTAATTTGGCAAGGGAGGTGGAAAAGTAGTAGCCTTTTCACTTTAGGCATAATGACATCATCCCTGCACGTTACTTCAAACAACGCGACTAGATCCAGAATATGCAAAACTTCAAGTTGCGGAAAGCTATCTCCATTTGCCTCACAAGAGAGATCCATCTTTTCTTCATTATATCTGCAGCGAACCATTTTAAGTATTCTTAATTTGGGCAATTTCTTAAGCATTGCCAGTAGATGATGGTCTACCCAAACAACAACTAGAGTAAGCTTGACAAGGTTTGGAGGGAATGCTTCAATTTTCAAGGGCATTGGAGTGTAAATATACATACACAACTTTACAAGATTTGGATAGGATGACAAATCTATTTGCTCTCTTGGGTCCCTGTTAAATGTTAGCTTCAGAACCTCCAGCGCCTCTGGCACAGAGTTCAATGTTGATAATATCTTAACAGTAGAATCGCATACTCAGCCCAATATACCCAGTCTTCTTAAATTGCTCAATCTCGGCTCAAAAAATTCATCCTGAATCCACATTATAGTTTGTAGATTATTAGGAGGCAATGAGTACGTCTTTGGGCTTACAGAAAAGCAACCTAATGAGTCAATATGCTGCTAGCCTAGTAATTGATCTGGTCCCTGGAAGCACGTAAGTAAAAACTGGAAGAAAGTAAATAGCAAGAACAAATGCGCAAGGATATTTACGTGGAAAAACTCCTTGCTTAAGGAAGGAACAACCACGACCTGTCACCATAGGATTTCCCAAAACCAAATCCACTAATGAGTAAAGTAAAGAAATATAACACACCCGCTATTTCTATGCTTTCCTACCAAACAGCTTGAACCCACGCACAAGCAATGAGCAGCCAAAAACTTACTTTAGTTTAAACGCACAACCCTTATGAAGTTAGATTAAAAACCAAACAAGCCTTTAGATTAACACAGTCTACAAGGCACACAAAAAGCCTTTAGATTAACACACAGTCTACAAGGCACACACACTGTTCGAGATAAAAGAAATCAACACTGATCACTTACCTTTATAGTTTAGGTGTGATCTTACACTTTAGAACACAACACAACTACTATCAAACTACAGAAGTATTCTATCAGGTCCTTTGTCTGGAGCAGCTATATTTTCTTACACAAAGAGCCAGGGAGGAACCTTTCAGCACAAGAATATTCAATCTAAATTATGCATGAAAAACTTGAGTTTATTCCTTGGTACAAGCTCCTTACATATTGTTGTCAGTACAGTGTATGGATCACTGGTCCTTCAGTATGCTTCTGATAGACATCTCACCAACCACAACAGCTTTACTAGATATATCCCACGTTCAGCTTCAACAAACCTTACTAATGGTCTACCTGGTCCTTGGCTTAATTTGTTAATCATCAAAACATTAAAAGGTCATGTGTACTCCAGGTACTTAACAATTTCCCCCTTTTTGATGATGACAAACTACTATGCCCATTGGTCTACTTGTTCCCCCTGAATTTATGCTTCTAATATAACCTGTTCCCTTTTCCCACATATGTTCCCCTCTGAGTATGATCTTCCCCCTTTTGGCATCATCAAAAGGAAAACAGTAAACTAAGAGAAGACCATAAGTAGAAAATACCAGGTACTTAAGTAAGTATAATATAATCAAAATCATAGAAAATAAAGAATAAGAATTAGACGAGATTCACAAAAGTAACCATTGTCATTTAGAATCAACATTTCATTCATAAATATCCACAACAAAAACATGAATTGCCCAAGACCGGCCCATGACCACAAGAACAAAAGATTCAAACATCAAGAACTAGAGACAAGGGACATAGGGGGATGAATTGAGCTAGGAAACCTAGGACTAGAGGACTTGTGGGAAGGGACTGGATTTACGTAGACATGCTTGCACTATGGTCTCTGTGTGCCTCCAAGAGCTGTTGGGTAAGAGATTTGACCACCTTGGCCAGTTGTTCATTTCTTCCTTCAGCTTAAGTACATCAGCAAACTAGGTCCTCCTCCTGAGCCTTAAGCCAACTTAGCATTTAGCAAAGTGAGTTCAACATTCTTCTTGGCTAAGGCTGCAGTCAGGTCCTTTACTTGTTCCCTCAAGGCTTCATTCTGATCCACTAAATCAAACATAGGTGGTTTCTTGGCCCTGCCTTGAGGTCTCCACACTCATATTCCATCAGAGTTTTGTGGGACAAGGACTGCTTTATGGTCCTTGTGTTGCTGGTAGATTGATTTCTACCATGATGCTCAACTTTTCCATTAAGTACAGGTCCACCATTGTGGCTATGGTCCTTTTCTCAGTCCATGGCAATAGAACTTTGTTGACAGATTTAAAATACAGCTGATATAATCTATTGAGCAGCTTCTTAGAGACGGTTGAGAGATTTAGATTCGTTAAATTCTCGGCCTTCTCTAAAAAGATTTTCGAAGGGGATAGGTCAACAACAGTTCTGATCCCTGCCTTCTTCACCTTTAAGATTTCACTTAAACTATCTTCATCTACCCTGAAAGATGTATCCCTGACATTGGTTACAAAGCCCCCATCTTCCTGAATTTTAAGATTCAGGTAAAATTCCCTCACTTTCTATTCATGAAGAAATGGAATAGGCCATTCAAACAAGTAGCCCCATCCCTGAAAGTCAACAACATCAATAAGCTCACACATGCTTGGACTATTCTTGGTTGTAGGCTCAAACACCCTCCCATTCAAAACTTTCTGATTTTGAAGCAAACTAATCCTCTGATCCCTGGATAGAACCTTTTTTGTTTTTATCTTTTTTATTTGTGAACCTAGTGCCCTAGTGGAAACAGAGTCACTCCTTTTTCCCTTGACAACATTCTTCTTCTAAGCCTCTGAGACCTTAGTCTTTTCAGGTCCTCGACTTAGTTTATCCGACTCTTCCTCAGATTCTGTCCAATCAACCTCCTTTTTTTCTTCAACATTGACAACCTGGTCCTCAGTTATGTCATCCACTAAAACAGTAGCAACCTTCTTATTTTCTTCATGGCATGTTTTTGTCTACTTGTAGCTATGGTATCACTCAATAATTTTTTTTCTTAGTCCCCTTGGTTGTGTAATTTCGAGCAACAACCTCAGTCTGCTCTGACTCCTTTTCTTTACCTTTTGCCTTTCTAACTTGGTCCCTATCAGGAACAGGGGAAGAAGGAGCATTGGGTTTCTTCATCCTCCATGACAGTGGTATGCTATCATCTTCTTCTTTTTGTTTAGCAACATTCACTGGTTTAATATCATTACTGGTGTTTGATCGAATATCAGTGTACCCACTGCCAAGGTGACATCAGGAGAAGTGGGTTCTTTTCTAACATCTTGATCTCCATCCTTCCGACCTAACAAGTTTTTATCAACCAACTCTGGTCCTTTAGCTAGTATGTTGAACTCAGTCCCCTTGTCCTCTATAAGGTCTCCCTCAAAGTATTTCTCAGAGAGGGAGGATGAAGTGTGTCCTGGTGGAGAGGTGTTACCCTGTTCCTCCGTGAAACTTGGGGGAGGTACTATAGGGTTCAAGTCTGGTAAAGCACTGGGTGATTCTAACCCAATTGGTGCAGACGCAGAAGGAGTGTGAAGAGTTGGTGAGGACGGTGTAAGACCTTGGTTTAGAGGATGTAGTTTATCGTGTTTTACTGGAGAGTGAAGAGGAGTGGTTGGAGGTGTATTGATGTTTGGAAAAGGTATAGACTCATCCTCCACACCCATTTGAGAGGAAGACTGTTCGGGACTAGCAGATATGGTGATGAACATAAAGAGAAATTTGAAGAAAATGAAAAAGCAAGAGAAAGACAAAGAACAAGGCTTGATGACTTTTGGGAGAATAATAAACCAAAATGACGGATGAATCATTTTAAAAAGGGAGGGAAAAGAAGCATTCGGTCCCTAATTAGTCATGACTCTTCGGGTATAAGGACGAAGTGATGTTAATTTAAAAAAGCTGAACCAAAATGACAGGTTCTAAGCATCCATATTGATGAAGTAAGAGATTATGAACAGAATACTAACCTGATAGTGAGTCAGGTCCTTGAGTGAAACCTTTCCAGTTCTAATCTTCAAATCCTATGAAAATGACAATTTTTGTTAACCTGCAAGGTACAAAATGGTATTTAACTGATTATGAATAATCTCTCAGATAGTTGTTTCGACTTTTCTAGCCAAGAATGTAGGAAAAGAAAATCACAATTAGTTTGACCCTTCATGCTTCTGCTTGACTAGTCCAAGCTTCAGCCCATTTCTTTCAAATTGGTCCCTACAAAGTGGCTTGGTGAAGATATCAGCAATATGATTCTCAGTACTGCAAAACTTCATGCAAATATTTCCTCTCACCCCTGGTCCCTGAGAAAATTATGTCCAACATCAATGTGCTTTGTTCTTTTGTGATGAACTGGATTTTTAGCCATGTTTGAAGAACTTGTGTTATCACTCATAAGGGGAATAGTGTCAGTTAGTACTCCAAAATCTTCCAATTGCTGCTTGATCCAAAGTAATTGTGAGCAAAAAGCAGCAACAACTATGTATTCAGCTTTTGCAGTAGATAGTGCCACTGAATTCTATTTCTTGGTCCCTCATGAGATTAGTAAAGACCCAAGGAAATGAGCCATGCCAGAGGTGCTCTTTTTATCAACCAGGTACCCTACAAAATCAATATCTGCTATGCTATCAGATCAAAACAGCCACCAGCAGGATAATAAAGAGCTAAGCATTCAAATCCCTCGAGATATCTGAGAATCCTTTTAGCAGCCTTCAAGTGTGATTCCTTTGGACAGGATTGGAATCTTGCACACATGCCCACTGTGAAGACTATATCTGGTCTACTAGCAGTCAAGTATAGTAGTGACCCAAAAATTCCTCTGTACATAGTTGTATTTACCAAGTTACTAGCTTCATCAGCATCCAGTTTAGCACTTATCCCCATTGAAGTATCAATTGGCGTAACATCCATCAGCTGATACTTCTTAAGTAGGCCTCTGATATACTTTTCTTGACTGATAAAAGTACCACCAGGGGTCTGCTTAATCTGTAATCCAAGAAAGAAACTAAGCTCACCCATTATGCTCATCTCAAACTCACTTCTCATTAGGTCTCCAAATTCTTGACATAGAGAATTTGTAGTGGCCCCAAAGATAATATCATCAGCATACACTTGTATAATCAACAGATTCTTTCCCCTGGTCTTCAAGAACAAGGTGTTGTCAGTTTTACCTTTCTTGTATTCATGACTAAGTAGGAATCCTGACAACCTCTCATACTAGGCCCTTGGAGCCTGCTTCAACCCATACAAAGCTTTAATCCAGTTTCATGACATAGTCTGGAAATTTCACATTTTCAAAACCTGATGGCTGCTTCACATAGACCTCTTCTTTAAGGTACCCATTAAGAAATACACTCTTCACAGTTTGAATTCCATGTAGGTGGCAAAGGCAATCAGAATTCTAATGGCATCCATTCTAGCAACTGGGGAAAATATCTCATCATAATCTATCCCTTCTTCCTGATTGAACCCCGTACCATTAGTCTGGATTTGTTCCTTGTTATGATGTCATTTTTATCCAATTTATTTCTGAACACCCATCTGGTCCCTATCATTGTTCTCTCTATAGGAATGGGAACCAGATGCCATACCTTGCTTCTCTCAAACTGAAGCAGTTCTTCCTGCATAAAATTTACTCAATCTGCATAAAATTCACTCAATCTGCATCCTTGAGAGCTTCTTTGACATTTTTGGGTTCTATGGAAGGCATAAAGGCATCATATGACATTAAATTTCTACTCTTGGATCTGGTTTGAATCCAAGAGTCCATAGGAGAGACTAGATTCTCCATAGGATGAGATGATTGATGTTTCTACCTGGAGGTCCATGCTACAAACTGACCTCAACTTCTAGAGGTATCAGTGTTGTCTTCTTCTTCTTTTTCTTGTTGAGAAAGGTTAGGTTCATCATCATGATTAGCACATCTATCTCTGAGTTCCTTGTAGAAGCACTTGGTCCTTCTGAAGGTTCTGTATTTTCATCATTTGTCATGTCCTCGGTTTGTGCAATTTCATCAGTTGAAGGATCATTTATCAGGCTGCCCTTTTGAAGTTGGAGTATCTCATCTAGGTTTGTGTCTTCACTATCATTGATACTCTTCATTTCTCCTGACTCATCAAAAATGACATGTACACTTTCTTCAATGTAGAGGGTTCATTTATTGAATACTCTAAAGCCTTGCTACTTGTAGAGTACCCAATAAAAACGCACTCATCACTTTTGGAGTCAAATTTTCCAACTTCTTCCTTGCCATTTCTTAGTACAAAACATTTATAACCAAAGGCTCTCAGGTGACTAATGCTAGGCTTCCTTCCAAACAAGAGTTCACAGGGAGTCTTGTTCTTGAGAGACCTTATCAGACACCTATTTGTAACATAGCAGACAGTATTGATAGCCTCAGCCCAAAAGTTATTTGCCAATCCAGAGTCAATCAGCATGGTCCTTCCAATTTCCACCAAGGTTCTATATTTCCCCTCTACAACTCTATTTTGCTGAGGAGTTCTGGGAGCTAAAATATTGTGGTTAATTCCATGCTCTGCACAAAAACCATCAAGTATTGAATTTTTAAATTTCATGCCATGGTCAGACCTGATCCCAACAACCTTACTTCCAAACTGATTTTGAATATGTTTGATGAGGTTGATCAATAGTTCAGCAGCCTCATCATTGGATCTCATGAACCTTACCCATGTGTATCTTGAGTAATCATCAACCACCACCATAACGTACCTTTTTCAAGCTCTACTTTGAACCTTTACAAGACCACGAAGATCATTATGAATAAGCTCAATAGGTCTAGAGGTACTTACTTCGTGTTTAGGTTTGAATGAGCATTTTGTCTGCTTTCCTTGAGCACATATAGCACACACTTTGGAATTTCTGAAATTCATCTTTGGCAAGCCACGAACCAAGTCCTTGGATACCAGTTTGTTCAGCAAAGAAAGGCTGACATAACTAAGTCTCCTGTGCCAGAAGTCACATAAATCATCCTAGGCTTTTAGACAAGTCAGATTGCCCTCTTCTGTTATTCTCAGGTCAGCCACATACATGTTTCTACACCTCATTGCTATTAGCTCTGAGAATCCTTTTAGCAGCCTTCAAGTCCAACTCTTCTGTTATTCTCAGGTCAGCCACATACATGTTTCTACACCTCATTGCTATTAGCACCACCTCATTAGTAGACAAGTTTGTAATTGTACACTTGTCTGATAGAAACTTGACTTTATTCCCTTTGTCACAGATTTGAGACACACTAAGAAGATTGTACTTTAATCCTTCAACATAGTACACATCTTCAATAGCCTTCTCAAAACATTTGCCAATATTTTCTATGAATATGATATAGCCTTTCTGTCCACCATCAAAAGAAACACTACCCCCTTCAAACTCATTTAATATGAGGAAGTTTTTAATTCTTCCAGTCATGTGCTTTGAGCATCCACTGTCCATATACCAACACTGACTGCTTCCTTTTGACTTTTCCTGCAAGTGATCACATGTTAGTCTTGGGAACCCATTTTAATCTGAGCTCCCAATAAGCAAATAGAGGCCTAATTACAAACTTCCTAGTCTAGCTGGGTAAAGGTCTATTCATCAGTTTAGGCTTAGGATCTGGTCCCTCCTTTACAACTTTCCTTTTCAAGTACACAAACTTCTATTTGTTCAAAGTTCTCTTAAGAACTTCATAGATGTCTTTAAGATGACCATTTCTTCCATAATGCAAACACAAAAGATTATCAATAACAGAGACATATTTGATGTGGGGATTATAGGAGGGGGGTCAATTTTGTTGACATAACCTAGTCCTCTCTTTTCAGGACCCCAGCTGCTGGACATGTCACCAAGAAGTTTGAAGGATGCAGTCCACTTCATGGATTTGTTCAGGTCATCGTTGACTTTTATCAAGTCCCTTTCCATCACAACATTTCTTTCTAAAGCTAACTTCAAGTTTAATTCAGACTCCTTTAGTTTCTCCTCCAATGCAAACTCATTCTTACTAATTTACTTTTCAACTTAGCATCAGACTGACCCTCAGATTCTTTCAATTTCAATAATTCATCTTTTTTTTGCTTCAAGAGCTACAACTTTAACCTCAAGATCAGACACCTGGGTTGTCAACATAGTTTTTTCATCCTGTGACACTGATGTACTACAAAAATACAAACACTTTTGATGCTTAAAATTTGGGATTTTGTGTGTTCTCAATATGACTTTAGTGGTTTTATGTGTTTTTGGTGTTTAGAATTATAGGATTATAGGTTGGCTAAGTTTTAGAAGAAATTGTAGAAATTGTTGGCATTTGGCTGTTTATGAGACCATTTATGAGTCATAGAGGTCTTTACGAGTCATAAACTAGTCTCGTGAGGATTTCCAATGAGTGATAATTTTTTGAAGTTGAATTTCACGAACACACTCTATGAGTTGTAGATGGCTCTATGAGTTATAGAGGTGGTTTTGTGAGGATTTCCAAGAGAAGATCATGTGCAAAAGTCACAAGTCCACGGAACCATCTTTACAACTCATAGATCATTCTACGAGTCGTAGACTTGGGTTCATGAACATTTCCAGTAAATGATCCACTGTTGAAGAAATTCTGAAGTCCATCAGACGAGACCCCTTTACGAGTCGTAAACTTCGTAAAGGGGTTCTCGTAGTGCATGTCAGCTAGTTTTCCTGAATGTTTTATTTCATTTTGTAATCATTATAAATTGATCCCTAAGGTTATTTGCCAGCGAGGGAGCGCTATTTTCGAGACATTCTTGTCAATAGACTTAGGTTAGACTTAGGATTTTTCATTTTCTTGAGAAAAAGTGTAAGAACACTTGTGAGAATTTTTGTGGGTTACTTCAATCTTCAAGCTTGTCGTTCTTCTTTATCTTGAATTGCTTGTTCTTTAATTGATTGTGTAAGTATTCAACTATGCATTTTCAGTTCATAATTTCATTCTTTACATAAAGCATGAGTAATTGAATCCACAAATAGGGTTGTGGGAACTATGAATTTCTAGAAAAATGGAATCGAGTAATTCATAATTCTTTATAGATGAATATGCATGTATAAATTAATTCTCTTCATTTTTCATGTTTTCTAATGGTACCCAACATTAGAACCCGCCTAGTGTTACTGGCTGGACCAAGGTAGTAATGAATAGGAAAAGAGATTACTCAACAGGATTTGATCAATTATTTTTTCTCGTCTAATCAACTGAACTGGACCAAGGGGAGGTTGTACTAGGACTATAGGTGATGGTTAGTAATACACACTATGAGGATGGACTAAGTCACGCAGTGAAATTCTCCTCTCGCCTGGACCAAAGGGTTTGGTGAACTTAAATTACCATTGTGCATGCTATACATTAGACAAGAATTAGATTATCTAGTGATACCAAGTTGGAAAATCATGAGAATACAATACCCTAGTTGCTGTTTATTCTTGAATGTTCTATTCCAATAGATAGCTTAATTTATTTATTTCTTTAATCATCACAACCCCGCCCCCCTTTTGGGAAATTGAGTCGGTTAACTACTCAAATTGCATGTTGTTGAATTTACACTGAGTCTACGTACTCCCTTGGGTTTGATCCTAACCTTGGTTAGATTTATTTTTTTGACAACGACTGCTTTAACCTCAAAAAGGAGTTTTAACTTGGGCGACATCAAGATTTTGGCGCCGTTGCCAGAGAATATGGTTAGACTTGGTAAATTCACTCGTAGTTCGAGTGTTAATCCTTAATTCTCTTGATTTTATTTTTTTGTTTTTTTGTCCATTTTCAGGTTATACAGATAGTGTATACCAAACACTCAAAGCCAAGGTATTCCCTTAGCTTCATTTGATCCAGAGATCCATAGAATTGAGAGATGAATGGCCCAAAATAATGCCAACAATGCGACTAATGCAGATCTGAACTAGGATGATAATGATAAGTATGGAAATGAGAACCCACCACTTTTTGAGGACGTGCCACAACCTCAGGATTTCCACACCAATCTTTACCACTAGAATCAGTATAGGTTGAACCCGATGGGTATGGATGTGACTGCAGCTATTGTGTTGCCACTATTACCGACTGACACAAAGTTCACAATCTCTAGTGGGTTACTTTAGATGTTGCAAAACTGAGGGCTATTTATGGGCTTACCATCCGAGGATCCACATAGCCATTTACACAATGTAATCTTTTTTGTAGAAGTGTGATGGGAACACAATATATATCTATGAGTGCTATGAGACTTCGTGTCTTTCCATTGTCTTTTACTAGCAATGCTGCATTATGACTATCTGACCTCCCACAGAGTTCAATCACTAGTTGGAAAAACTTATAGCAGACCTTTTTAGAGAGGTATATTCCTAGATCAAGGAAACTCAAATTGAAGGATCAAATCAAAATTTTTGAGCAACTTCTTGGTGATTCTATAAGCACTACGTAGAGCGATTTACTAAGTGCTTAAGGAGCGTCCCTGACCATAAAATAATTGATAACACTTTGGTAGAGATCTTCTACCATGCTCTTGATGAAAACAGTCAGGCATGTGCTGACACTATCTGGGGTGCATGTTTTTAGATCAACCATTTGAAAGAGTTGTTGAGCGTATGCAAAGAATGGTTAAAACAAATCGTGCATGGGGGCATCAAGATAGAGCATCTATAAAGAGTTCATATGTTGTAAATATGGGTTCAGAGCAAGCCAAAATCAATAAAGAAATCATGCAGTAGCTCACTCAAATCCGCACATATATGAAGGTGATGATGAAATAGGTCCATGAGAGAGTAAATGTAGTGATTCATCAACCTCTACGTGCAACCATGTACGAGGACCCATATTATGATAAGGACACATGCTTTTCCACTGATCAGACTGGGGTTTTTGGACCAACGCCCAAGGATCCCATCTAGACTATTAGTGCCAAGGTCAAGGAAACCAAGGTCAGAACTTTGGTAGAGATGGAGGCTATAGAGACAATCGTGGAGGTTAATATGATAGAAACAAGGGTCCTGAGTGAGATGCAGATTGGGGTCGTAGAGATGGCTTCAAAAATGGTCCTTATATGCAACCACATAATTATGACGCAGGCAGAAGCAATTGCAGAATTGAGGAGGTGTTTCATTAACTGTTGAAGGAAGCTGAAACACAGGATGAGACTCTAAGGGGAATGAAATCAGATATTGCAAATATTAATCAAAAAATAGAGCCTCACTCTCAATCAGCATCAGAAAGGTACATTGCCCAGCAATATAGTGAAAAATCCCAAAAAATAAAGGGTGGTGTATGGCAGTGACCACTCGGGGTAGCAAGAGCACTATTAATCCTCCTATGCTAGTTAATGCAGAAAATATTTATGAGGATATAGTTGTAGCTATAGATGCGATGCAGGAGATGATAGTGCCAAGGATAGGGTGAGTGAAGTTGTTGATAAGCCAAAAATATTCGATCCCTTTCCTAAACTTCCTCCTCCCTTCCCTTAAAGAATCAAAAAGAAAGGAGGAAGAAGGCAAATTCAAGCATTTTCTCTCCATGTTGAAGTAACTCTCCATCGATATCCCTTTCATTGAAGCATTGCAAAAAATGTCAAGGTATGCAAAGTACATGAAGGACTTGATTACCAAAAAGTGCACCATGAGTCATGAGCTTTCTTAAGAGCTTCAAAATTATAGTGCTATCACTACAAAGTCATTAGTGCAAAAGCATGAAAATCTAGGTGCTTTCACAATACGCTGTCCTATAGGATATATGGAATTTTCAAGGGCATTATGTGATTCAGGTGCCAGTTTCAATTTGATGCCCCTTGCAGTCTATGAAAATCTTAGATTGGGAGCCCCTACTCCAACTACTATGTGGTTGTTGATGGCAAATTGTACAATGAAGAACCCTGTGGGTATATTAAGTGATGTGCTGGTAAAGGTTAAGAAATTCATATTCCCCGTAGATTTTGTGATCCTCGATTGCGAAGTTGATTTTGAAGTTCCTGTTATCTCGAGAAGGCCCTTCTTAGCCACCGAACATGCGTTAGTGGATATGAAGAGGGGTCAACTCTAGTTTAGATTATGGAAAGATGGTGTTGTGCTCAACCTTTATCAGCAGTGCTGATGAATTTCAACAGTGATAGGATACCCAACTATGAGGAAATAGTGAATGCTCTAGGGGTGTCCTACGGTCTTAGGTGCCAAGCTAAATTAGAACTAGATTTGCAGAATTGGAAGTCACCACCCATAAAACCCTCTATCGAAGACCCTTCGATGCTAGAATTGAAGGCTCTTGCAACACATTTGAGGTATGCATTTTTGGGAACTAACAATACTTCGCTAGTTATAGTTCCTGTGGACTTGAATGAGGAGCAAGTTAGTGCTCTAGTAGATGTGCTTAAATAATTCAAGAAGGCCATGGGATGGACATTTGCAGATATTATTGGTATTCCTCCCAGGGTATGTACACAACAAATCCAGCTAGTAAAAAACTACAAGCCAAGTATTGAGCACCAAAGATACCTTAATCCTTCTATGCAAGAGGTTGTTCACAAAGAGATCATCAAATGGTTGGATGCAATAGTGATTTATCCGATTGCTGATAGTCAATGGGTGAGCCTGGTGTAGTATGTTCCAAAGAAAGAAGGTATCACGGTGGTACCAAATGCCAACAATGAGTTGATTCCGATACGGCCAGTCATAGAATGAAGAGTATGTATGGATTACAGGAAACTTAATGTGTCGACAGAAAAAGATCATTTCCCTATGCAATTTATGGATCAGATGTTGGATCGACTAGCTGGGATGGGGTGGTACTGCTTTCTTAATGGATATTCAGGATGTAATCAAATCACTAATGTTCCAAAGAATCAAGAGAAGATGACATTTGCATACCTTTATGGCACCTTCGCTTTTAAAAGGATGCCATTTGTGTTATGTAATGCCCATGAACATTTCAGAGATGCATGATGCCCATATTCTCAGACATGGTGGAAGAGACTATTGAAGTCTTCATGGATGACTTTAGTATAGTTGGAGACTCATTTGAAGATTGCTTGAACTACCAACATGTTGTTTTGCAGAGATGCGAGGAGAGTCATTTGATGCTGAATTAGGAAAAGTGTCATTTCATGGTGAAAGAGGGTATTGTATTGGGGCACAAGATATCCAGTAAAGGAATTGAGGTCGACAAAGCCAAAGTGGAGGTGATTGAGAAGCTTCCTCCACTTATCTTAGTAAAGGGTGTAAGGAGTTTCTTGGGGAATGTAGGATTCTATCGAAGGTTCATAAAAGACTTCTATAAAATTTCACACCCATTGTGCAAATTGTTAGAGAAAGATGCTAAGTTCATATTAGATGATGTATGTCTTAAGGCCTTTGAAGAGTTGAAAAAGCGTTGATCTCAACACCAATCATTGTACCTCTAGATTGGTCCAAACCCTTCAAAATCATATGTGATGCAAGTAGGGTTGCTCTAGGTGTAGTATTGGGACAACGTCAAGAGAAGATACTACATCTCTAGCAAAGCCCTGAACACAACCCAAAAAAATTACACTGTCATTAAACAAGAGTTACTTTGTAGTGGCCTTTGCATTTGAGAAGTTCAGGTCATATTTGTTAGGGGCCAAGGTAGTGGTGCACACTGAGCATTCAATACTTAGATATTTGATGGATAAGAAGGATGCAAATCCAAGGTTGATGAGGTGGGTACTTCTATTGCAAAAGTTCAACTTCGATGTTATCGATCAAAAAGGGATAAAGAATCAGGTTGCAGATCACCTATCCAGACTGAAAGATGGAGTTTGATTAAATTTGATGATGGACTGGAGATTAATGATTCTTTCTCAGATGAGAGAGTGATGGCCACATCCTATGATCTAATACCTTAGTTTGTAGACTATGCATATTATTTAGTAAGTGATCTCGTGCCACCCGATCTAAACACACATCAGCATCAGAAATTTATGTTTGATGTAAAGAAGTTCTTTTGGGATGATCCATAATTATTTCATGTATGTGCGATGGGATTATTTGTCGCTGTATTCTTGAGGTTGAAATTTTGAGCATAATTGAGGCATGCCAGTCATCATTGGTGGGTGGACATCATAGTGGAATCCAAATAATAGATAAGATCTTATAATGCGAGTACTACTAGCCTACCATCCACCAAGATGCCTACGACTATGCAAAATCTTTTGATAAATGCCAAAGAGAGGGTGGTATTCCCGCAAACATGAACTCTCTTTAAACCCCATTATGGTGATTTAGTTGTTTGATATATGTGGAGAGTTGTTTGATGTATGTGGAATTGATTTCATGGGACCGTTTATTAGTTCACATGGAAACAAGTACATCCTAGTTGCTGTGGATTATGTATCAAAATGGGTTGAGGCCGTAGCTCTACCTAACAATAAGGGCAAAAGTGTCATAACTTTTTTGAAAAAAACATATTCTCAAGGTTTGGCACCCCTCGGGCAACAATCAGTGATGGAGGTTCTCACTTTTGCAATAGACTATTTAAAGCTCTTCTTGAAAAGTATAGAGTGAAACATTGGATCGCAACACCTTATCATCCTCAAACGAGTGGGCAAGTAGAGGTGTCCAATAGGGAGATTAAACAGATCTTATCCAAGACGATGAATGCAAATCGAACAGATTGGTCGCGGAAGCTAGATGATGCATTATGGGCAAATCAAACAACATTTAAGACTCTTATAGGCATGTCTCTCTACCAACTTGTGTTTGGGAAAGCATGTCACTTACCGCTGGAACTTGAGCATAAAGCAATATAGGCATTGAAGAAGTTGAACCTCGATTAGAAAGATGCAGTAAACTCTAAGCTAAGCCAACTCAATGAGCTGGATGAGTTTTGTTTGAAAGCATATGAGAGCTCAGCTCTATACAAACAAAGAATGAAGTTGCAGCATGACCACCACATAGAAAATCGTCAATTTACACCAGGGGACTTGGTGTTGCTCTTCAACTCTAGACTAAAGTTGTTTCCTGGGAAGCTCAAATCCATATGGTTGGGATCCTTTCGAATGACACGTGTCTTTGAGCATGGGCTATTGAATTGGAAAGACAAAATGAAGAAACTTTCAACGTAAATAGTCAAAGAGTTAAGTCATCCCTGGGAAATGTAGAAGAGATAAAAACAATGGAAAAATGGGACCTTAAGGAAGTCTGAGTACTCAAAATATCTATGTCATGTCGCGACAATAAATTAGGTGTTGCTTGGGAGGTAACCCAAAGAACACTAACGCTTAGGTGCCGATGTATGTTTTTTGACCACTACTTATTCTATTTTTGCTTGATTTTGTGCATTAGGGACAATACAAATCTTTTTCAATGGGGTTTGAGTAGTTATGGGGCCTCAGTGAAGTCTGAGTAGCTTATAGTCCATAACTATCTCAAATTTTGATCCCGAGGTTTTCTTTCCTGTGTTCATTTTTCTCATGGATGTTTAATTTTTGTTGAATCGGCATATTTAGGATGTTTAGATAATATTTATGGCATATAGTACTACTATTCATGGCATATATTATGTTTTTGTGTTTTGTTTTGAAAATTGGTACCCGTCAAAATTTTTGATTAGTAGTTAAATGGTAACCATGCATGTTTGGGTGTTTGACAATAAGTGAGGGTTATTTGAGACATGAAGTATGACCTGTGAGTTGTTTATTGATAATATATGCAATGCCAAGTGACTGTGAGCTTATTTTGATAGATTCATGCATTTTTGTGCTAATTCAGAACTTGCCTTGTTACTCTAAGTTATATTGTAGATTAAATGGATTAGGAAGAGATCTTAGGCTATTTATTCTTAAACAGACCACTTTAGCCTAAAAATGACCAACCAAATGATGATATACCCCTTGTTCCTAATGTTTGAGCCTAACATGTACCTATTATTTGAAAACACCTGATTAGCCTATCCTTGTTAGTGATAAAATCTTGAAATTGGCTCTGGCCTTTCATTGAACATCATACACCTTGACTGAGGCAAAAAGCCTAAGTTGAGGGTGGCTACAAAGTGGACTTGATTTGGAGGAGGGATATTATGCACCTCAATACAAGCCAAAAGCCTAAGTTGGGGGTGGCTAGTGCAAGGGTAAAACACAAAATGGGGGGTGAGTTAGGAATACTGAGAAAAAGGAAAATCATGTACTGGGTGCGAGAAAAATGAGTGATGCCTTAAGCTTTGAGCTAAAAAGAAAAACAAAGTGTAAAAATAAGGCAAAAGCTAAAAAATGAGATGAAAACACCTGAAAAAGCTTAAATGTGGGAAAAGGGAGAACAAGGTGAAAACATTAGAATTGGTATTGTGAAAGTGATGAAAAACATTGTTCAAGGATGGTTGTTAGTCATTATTTTTCCAAAATAACATACCAAAGCCCTTTGAGCCTACGGTACAACCCTAGAAAGTCCTAAAGTGATCCTAGTTCAGTTGGTTGAAAATCTCAGTCATGAGTTGGTTGAAAATCTCAGTCATGAGTATAGGGGCAAGCCTATGGTATTAGTCATTATATATGAATATCTTTTGTGAGAGTGAGTACTTTTGCACAATCCCACGATTAAATTTGAACTAGTCGTTAAGTGATGAATATGGGACTTCTTTTTGTGAGGGCATTTGCATCGCATTGTGGATATTTGACTTGTTTAGTGTTGTGGATTGTTGATATTCCCTTGATTGTTATAGCTGTGTTATCACAAGCACCGATGTGTTTTGGTTTGCTGAATAGCTGTCTGACCCTGTTTTGAAAAGTTGGTGTGGGTATCTAAGTTTGAATTGTATTTGATGCATGCCATTGAGTTGAGGTCTCTGTGTTGCTGTATAGTCTAATAGATCGAGTCGTTGCTTGAAGACAAGCAATAACTTTAAGTTGAGGGTGTTGATGTGCTGCCAAAATACAACACTTTTGATGCTTAAAACTTGAGATTTGTGTGTTTTCAATGCGACTTTAGTGGTTTTTATGTGTTTTTGGTGTTTAGAATTGTAGGATTACAGATTGGCCAATTTTTAAAAGAAATTGCAGAAATTGTTGGTATCTGGCTATTTACGAGACCATTTACGAGTCGTAGAGGTCTTTACGAGTCGTAAATTGGTCTCGTAAGGATTTCCAATGAGGGTTGATTTGCTGAAGTTGAATTTCATGAACACACTCTATGAGTCGGAGATGGTTCTTACGAGTCATAGTCGTAAGGATTTCCAATGAGGGTTGATTTGCTGAAGTTGAATTTCATGAACACACTCTATGAGTCGTAGATGGTTCTTACGAGTCATAGAGGTGGTTTCGTGAGGTTTTCCAAGAGAAGATCAAAATGCAGAAGTCGCAAGTCTATGAAACCCTCTTTACGACTCATAGACCATTCTACGAGTCGTACACTTGGTTCCGTGAACATTTCCATTTAGTGATCCAGAATTGAAGAATTTCTAAATTCCATCAAATGAGACCCTTTTATGAGTTGTAAGTAACTTTCGAGTCATAAAGGTGGGTCGTAAAAGAAGAAGTCCAGATTTCAGCAACCATTTACGAAACCCCGAATACGAGTCGTACACCTCAATACGACTCATAAACGGGCTCTGGTAGCGCGTGTCAGCTAGTTTTCCTGAATATTTATTCCATTTTATAATTATTATAAATTGATCCGTAAGGTTATTTGTTAGCGAGGGAGCGCCATTTTCGAGACATTCTTGTTAGTAGACTTAGGTTAGACTTAGGATTTGTCATTTTCTTGAGAGAAATTGTAAGAACACTTGTGAGAATTTTTGTGGGTTACTTCAATATTCAAGCTTGTAGCTTTTCTTGATCTTGGATTGCTTGTTCTTCAGTTGATTGTGTAAGTATTCAATTATGTATTTTAAATTCATAATTTCATTCGTTACACAAAGCAGGAGCAGCTAAATCCACAACTAGGGTTGTGGGAACTATGAATTTCTAGCAAAGTAGAATCGGGTAATTCATAATTCTTAAAAGATGAATGTGCATGTATTGACTAATTCTCTTCATTTTGTATGTTTTCTAATAGTGGCCAACATTAGAACCCACCTAGTATTACTGACTGGACCAAGGTAGTAATGAATAGGAAAAGAAATTAATCAATAGGATGCGATCGATTGTTTTTTCTCGTCTAATCAACCGAACTGGACCAATGTGAGATTGTAGTAGGACTATAGGCAATGGTTAGTAATGCACACTATGGGGATGGACCAAGTCACATAGTGAAATTCTCCTCTCGCCTGAACCAAAGGGTTTGGTGAATTTAAATTACCGTTCTGCCTGTTATACATTAGTTAAGAATTAGATTATCCGGGGATATCAAGTTGGAAAATCATGGGGAACACAATACCCTAGTTGCTTTTTATTCTTGAATTTTCCATTCCAATAGATAGCTTAATTTATTTATTTTGTTAATCATCACAAACCCCCCCTCTTTTGGGGAATTGAGTCGATTAACTACTCAAATTGCATGTTGGTGAATTTACATTAAGTCTATGTATTCCCTTGGGTTCGACTCTATCTTTAGTTAGGTTTATTTCTTGACAATGACCGCTTTAACCTCAAAAAGGAGGTGTAACTTGGCGACATCAAACACATCTACACTAATATTTAACAGGTCCTTCTCATTAGTTAATTCATAGATCGAGTCAATGAGCACACATGCTAGTTTTTTAAACTTTCTAATAGAATAAAGATCTAAGTTATCTTTTAAGTCTAGTAGTGTTACCTCTTCATCATCTTCTTCATCATCTGACTGGGCCATAAAAGTAAATAGTCTATCATAGACCTCATCATCATCTTTCACTGCAAGTAGAGATGAATCTTCAAGTTGATCTTCCTCCTCAGAACCGCTTGAGGAATTTCCCCAGACCCCCAGTGCCTTTATCATGATCTTGTCAATAACAGTCTTTTTCTTGTACTTGTCTAGAACCTAGTCCTTTCTTCTGTCTTTGAAAATTCTTTGTCCATCCTTATGATCACTTTTTTCATGAGGACACTCTATGATAAAGTGTCCTGGTTTACACAACCATGACACAAGTTAGCATTTCTATGAGACTTACCAATATTTCCCTTCATTGCCATGTCATGTCTTTTTCTAACAAATTTCTTGAACCTCTTGGTGAGATATGTCATATCTACACCATCAATCTCCTCACCACTTAGAGCAGTCTTCAATACCAATAATGTATCTTTCTTCCCTTCTTTTTTGGTTGTATCGTGTTTCTTGTTCAACTCATGAGTACGAAGTATGCCAATGAGAACATCCATTTTTAGAGTCTTCTAATCTTTTGACTCAGTAATAGCGTTTACTTTTCTCTCCCATAACTTGGGAAGCACCCTAAGGATCTTTATTACTTGTTTGTTTTGACTGATAGGTTCTCCCAAGCATTTAAGCTCATTGATTATTGTTGAGAACCTTGTCTCCATATCTCATATGGTTTTTCCTTCATGTATGATAAAGTCCTCATACTTAGAAGTCAGCATGTCCACCTTGGACTCTTTAACTTGTTCAATTCCCTCATGAGAATTTTTCAAACAGTCCCAAATCTCCTTAGTAGATTCACATGCTGAGATCCCCTTATCTATGTGTCTATTTTCCTGTTCACTTTCTGCTGAAGCTTTTAATCCCTTGAGAAACATTGTTAACTCATCTACATGTGGCTGTCTTCAGATCCTATTCCACAAATATCAGTGTTTTGGCTTCATAATTCTTCTCTATCTTCTTCCTGTCCGCCTCATTGTATTGTTGCCTTGTCTTAAGAACAGACTTGGTTGTTTCACCCTCCTTCACTTCTGTCATAGGAACATATGGTCCATCAAGAACAATGTCTCATAGTTCACTGTCTTCAGCTTTCTTTTGGACCCAAATCTAATTTCTTGGCCCAAATATTCCAACCCAACCCAATTTTATTTTTCAGCCACGTATACACTCATTTACATACATATACATACAGTCACCATGCATGCACGCACCCCCTTTTCTCCTTCTTCTTCTTCTTTCCATGCTCCTCAACTTCATATGCGCACACTCTATCTCCTCAATGATTCCAGATAGTCCTGACCCCAACAGGCTCCACAAAAGTCATCCACGCGTCTCAATCTCTCCTTCATCCCACTCTCAATCCCTCAATCAACCGCGGATGTTTTCAACCCATTGAGGATTTTACAATAAATCCCAGAGATTCTTGTCCCCAAGGAAGGATTTGAATTTCGAATTCAATTTCTACCAATTTCTCCAAATTGCCCTATAATTTTCCCTCCCAATGTTACCCTAAAATCCTCTATATATTCGACTCTTTCCTCACTGTTAAGGGGTCATTTTTTACCCTCAAAAAGCATACATTGAGCTATTCTTAATCTCAAAACCTTAGTAGAAGTCCTGGTCTTCTGGGCACTCCTTTTTTTTCTTTTTCTGAAAAAGTTCGTCGATTCGAAGATATTAAAACCAGAGTGTCTGAGTCTTGAGTCGAGGAATTCATGTACAATTTTTGTGGTGGTGAAGAATTCTCCCTCAAGCTCATCATCCAGCTCGCTGCACCAAAAAAGGTAACATCCTCATTCACTTCTCTCATTTTGTTTTTCTTTTTCTCAAACATTTATGTGTTCTATATTGGGTTTTGTACAAAGCACGTTCTGTTTTGGAATCATTGTCGATTGTTGGGCTATTCTGTTCACCATTTTGGCTAAATAAGAGTTTGGATGCCAGATTTACATTAACAATATTCCTATTCTGTTGAATGTTTGGCTGTTGTTACTTGTTATCTGAAGTTGATCCTGCGTTACTGGCTCACTGTTCTTGATAGCATCAAAAATCTAAACTGTAAATCAAGCATGTCATTTTCAATCACTCATTTTAGTTTCCATGATGAATACGGATTCGCATTTAGTGATTCGACAGTTCAAACTAGTTCAAATTTGGCTTCTTTCTTAGTTTCTGCTTTACTGTTTTGATGTTGGTATTTTGAGAACATTCTCGTCTAATGGTTTTTAATTTTTTCTGAGTTACATATGCGCTTAATCTTCTTCTTAGATTAATGTCAGTTGATGCATCTATTTGTAGAGAAAAATTAGAGTTAAAAAGTTTACATGTTATCCTTACTAATTATTTGCTGCACTTTCCCTCCTTTACTTGTGTGTTTGTTCCGATTATCATTAGTATGTCTAGCTCTTCCAGCATTTATTTTTCTTCCTGTTTCACATGATGTTTGTTCACAGTAGGATGGGGTTAAGTTGTTGTTATGGATCTATATGAGTTCTTGTTTTCTCAACTGATGTGTTTCATCTCCATCTAGTCGTGTTCTTCATATATAGGCTGATTCAAGTTTGGCTCATTCTTAAGTTTGTTTGGTTGTTTGCTCCTCTCCTTGTTTGAAAAATGCTTTCCCGTCCCCATTTCCTTATTCCAATCTTTGTTTTCAAATACGTCAAGATTTTAAGCCGCTGTTTTGTTGATTCTTTTAAACTCTCTTTAGTCACATTTCCTTTTAACGACCTACCTATTGGTCTTAGTGTGAACCTAGCCTCTTTACAGTGCTTTAAGAGGATTAAAACTGCTTAATATAGTGACGCATTGGCTGGATAGTTTCTATTCCACTGCTACATAATGTTTATAACTTGTTTTAGGTCCAAAATGTGCTTTCCAGTGAATTGTTCATGTTATCATCAAGCATCCAGTTTCAATAGTTTCGTTTTCTCCCTCTATGTGGCAAAAATGTTTAGTCACAGTAACCTTGTGCGTCGTTAGCATCTATTTGGAAGTTCTCAAAACCCCTTTTGATCAAACTTCTTTGCCAACTGGTGGTTCACATGTATGTTTCAAATTATAAGATGTTTGACTTTAAATCTGTCCAGATTTTGGCATTGACATATATCTGGCCAGATTCTATTCTGGTCGTACGTCTGAAGTTTAAGCTAGTATCTTATGTTTTCTGTTTAATGTGGAGTCTAGTCCTTCACAAAATTTGAGTCTTAGGTCATAAATGATTTTACAAGTGCTCGAATGTTTAAACGTTAAGACTGCATATAACCTTATCTATGTGTCTATTTTCCTGTTCACTTTCTGCTGAAGCTTTTAATCCCTTGAGAAACATTGTTAACTCATCTACATGTGGCTGTTTATGTGATGGTTTTCTACTAAACCCTTAATTTGTTCAAGTTGTCTGTATCTTCCTCTCCTGGAATATTGTTTTCACCCTTATGAACTGGAAATCAAGTTTCTTTGTTAGAGTGTCTGTTACTATGTTCATTTAACTGCTGTAATAGGTATTAGGATATCCATTCTGAGATCCAGCCTTGTTTCAGTCCTTATAAAAAAAATCAAAACTAGTGTCGAAGTGATTTAGTTTCTTGAATACATGCTTGGTTTTGTCTTTGTTCTTGGCTCCCAGCCATACTCAATCTCTTAAGATGTTTTAGACAATGCATTATCTTCTTCATTGTTTCAATTAGTAATAGCTTCTGTTGTTGTGAAAATTATATTTTCCTATTCTTTAAGCATGTGTCTGTACACAAAAATAGTTGGTAGTTCATCCATTTTAAAAATGAATCAGCATATTTCTTTAGTGTCATGCGTCAGCTTTTTTTCCTTTTTCTTAAAATTTGCTCTAGACTCCCTCTGTTTCCAGCTATTATGCTTAAAAAATAAAGTTGTATCAAGATAATTTTGCTTTGGGATGCACATTTAGAACTCGTCCAGTCTCGATTGTTTATGCGTGTTTGAGTTGTAAGGTCACTGATAATGTAGGGTGTTAGTTTGCATAATTATTATATACTGTTAATATCTTGATCGGTTGTTCATCTAATCCCCTTTGTTATCCCTTCAAGTTTATCCCCATTCAAGCTTAAATTATAATTATATTGTGAAATAGTCAGTTCATGAAGTCGTTTGGCATTTTCAATGAAGTCTACAGATATGGGTGTATTGTTGTAGTCATGATGGTTTCATGTCTTTCCCCACATGCTACTAAATTCTAAAGAGTTCAAGTTGTCTTCTTTTTTCCTGTTGTTTCCTTGTTAGAGTTTCATATGCAAAGTTTCTTTTGCTCATATTATTTCTTCTCTTTTACTTTTTTACATGTGATACTCATTGAGTCCCTGTGGGGACTCCACCATTGCATCTTGGTCGTCTCGAGTCTGCGGTTGCTGGACATACTATGTGAGGTTGTTTCACAGGTCAAGGAATCCAGAAATTAGTGTGTATACACTGATATACACTGAATATACATAGCGATATGCAGCGAAAATGGGCTAAAGGCCCAATATGATGGCAGCAGTTGGAATTTGGGCCTGCTAGGCTCAAAGAATTTGAATTTATCTTCTTACATATTTGGTTATTGTATTTATTTGCTCTTGTTTGACTCTAACACTAACATTTTTATTGTCTCATTTTTAATCTAATTAAGTTCCCCAACTTTGTCAAAGTCATTTATGTTATCTTTCTTTATGTTATTAAAATTGGTCATTTCTAGGATTTTTTTTCTTAATATCTTTAAAAAGCCTATGGAATTTTTATTTATTGAAACTAGCTAAGTATCTTTCAAAATAAAATGTGGAATTTTTTTTCTTTTCTTTAATATTTCAAAAAGTTAGTCAATATTTTCCAATCGTCGGATAGCCGTGTTAGCGGTCATTTCGAGTGCGTAAAACCTTCTTGAATTGAAAATATGAACCCAAAACGTTTCTTGGGATTTTAAAGGATTTTTTCTGTTTAAGTCTTTTAAAATGTTTTATGGATTTTCTTAATTTTTCCTAAAAAATCAAGTGGCGACTCTGTTTTGATTTTGAGAATTTGGTTTACTTAAATCAATTAAGTAATAAATCTGATTTTCGAAATCCAAGTCATTTTTCCGTATATCAACGACCTCCTCCTGATGGTGCTTGATTTTTTTTGTTGGTACCCGTCTCCCTAGATCTCTTACTCATTCTTATGATACCTAAGGTTGAAACCCATCAACAGCTCACAGATCTCAGACCCATCAGCCTGAGTAACTTTTCTATCGAGATTATTTCTAAATTGCTTAATCAAAGACTTTCTCCCCTGATGCATAAAATTATCTCTCCTTATCACATTGGTTTTATTAAAGGAAGGTCTATCTCTGACAACATCTTATTAACCCAAGAATTGGTTCACAATATTAATAAGTCTCCTAATTTAGGCAATGTGGTTATTAAACTTAATATGACCAAGACCTATGATAGAGTAGATTGAGATTTTCTTTGCCATATGTTGAATAAAATGGGCTTCTTTAACATTTGGATTGATAGAATCAGGAGACTCATTTCGAATAACTAGTACTCTCTCAATATCAATGGTGGCAGACATGGCTTTTTTAAGTCTAGTCTAGGATTAAAATAAGGAGATCCCTTTATCCCCCTCTCTTTTTGTTATATGTGTTGAACTTTTATCTAGATTATTAACCAACCTCCCTAATGCTAGTTTTATTCCCTATTTTGTTGAAAAAAAGGCCTTTGATTACCCATCTTTGTTATGCTAATAAGACTATTCTCTTTTCTTCTAGAGACCTACCTTCTATTAATATGATGATAAATAGGCTTAACATATATGAAAAAGTGTCTGATCAGTTAATTAATAAAAGCAAGTATGAGTTCCTCTTATCTGCTAACTTTCCTCTTGAGTATATTCTGGATGTGGAGAATTTCACTGGGTTCTCTCAATTACAATTTCCTTTTCAATATTTGGGGTGTCCCATATACAAAGAAAGGCAAAAAAAAGTGTTTACTTTAACAACATGGTGGCCAAAGTTTCTAACAAGCTTCAAGGATAACAAGGTAATTTTTAATCTTATGGTGGCAGAGCTACCCTTATTAAGTCTATTTTATATTCGATTCACCTCCATCTATTATCTGTTTTGCATCCTCCTAAAAGTGTCCTATATCAAATTGAGAAGATTTTTAGTAATTCTATTTTGGAAATTTGAGCATAATAAGAGCAAACATCACTGGAAAGCTTGGCAAGATCTTTGTTATCCAACTGTAGAAGGGAATATTGGTTTTTTAGATCCTTAAGAGACTTAATATTTTCTCTACAAAGATTTGATGGAATTTTAGAACTAAACATAGCACGCTCAGAGATTTTCTCCAGGCTAAGTACGACAAGAAAAAACATCCAGTTATGAGAAAATAGTCTTATGGCCAACCTCAAAACTAGAAAAAACCTATGGATGTCAAAATTCAAGTTGAACAAGCCATCTTGTGAAAGATTGGAAAATGTAATGTTTCCCTTTGGTGCTTTTGGGGGGATAACTGGACAGGTAAAGGAGCCTTGGCTAACCTTATTAATTTTGATAATGCTCCTATAAACATCAAAGTGCATGATTTTGTTACTCATATAGGCTGGAATATCTCTAGCCTCAGTGAAGAACTTCCTGACAACATTACTAATGATATTAAAAATATTCAAATTTATCCTAATAAGGATGATTGGCCTATATAGATTGTTGGTCCTGCAAGTGCTTTTTCATGTAATAATGTGTGGAATATTATGAGAGATCATAAGCCTTATTCTTTCACTTCTTCTATTATTTGACATAAAAAAGTTCCTTTCAAGATATCTTTCTTTATGCTTAGAATGTTAGAAAATAAAATTCCTATAGATGCTACTCTCAAAAAATTTAAAATTCCTATCCTCTCAATGTGTTCTTGCTGCAATACCAACATGTAGGAAACTACTATGCATCTCTTTGGTAGGAGTCAAATTGCTAACCAAGTATGGTCTTACTTTTGTTAGAGTTGTCGTATTCCTTTTAAATCTGGCAATATTAGACAAATGGTTATGTCTCGGTGGCTTGCTAAAACCAAGAATAAGATTCACAAAGCTTTCATACAATATTTGCCTACTATAATTAACTGACAAATCTGGAAGAACAAATGTAGTGCTAGATTTGATAATATTAAGATGTCTGCTAACATTGTTATTAAACAGGTGATCAAGAAATGCATATGCTTATCAACAGTTTCTTTCCTGTCTTTAACACTTCACTTTGTAGAGCTATTAAAAATGCTAAGCAGATTATCAACATCAAGATGGTTTTATGGCAAAGACCAAATAGTAGTTGGCATAAACTCAACACTAATGGTTGCAACAAAGGTAATCCAGGTAGTGCAGGAGGAGGTGGAATAATTAGAAACAGTGATGGAAGCTTCATTCTTGCGTATATAGAAAATCTATGGAGTATGTAGCAATAATATAACAGAAGCTAATGTTATTCTTCAAGGAGTAAAAATTTGCAATATGAAGGGCCTCGTCAATGTAAGTGTGGAAGCTGACTCTCAACTAATTATCAATATGATTAATCACAAAGTGAAGAGTTCTTGGCAGATTTCTCATATTATTGATCAGATCAACCAACTCTCCAATGAAAAAAACTTTCTTTTTGTGCATACTTACAGGGAGGAAAATATGGTAGCTGATCACTTAGCAAACTTGGGAGAATCTACGAAGGAGAATCTCATAATAGAAAAATTTTAATTTGCTACCTGCTTCTATCAAAGCACTGGCGAGCTTGAATCAACAAGGAATTCCTAACTTCAGATTCTAACAGAGGAATAACCAGTTTGTGATTAAGGATATTTGCCTTGCACAGTTATATATTGATGATGACTTTGTGCATAACATCTACTTGTACATGTGGTAATTATCCTAAAAAGAATGGTGTGCTCTTTAAGTTGATATTCTTGTCTAATATGAACAACGAGATGGCCTACCTCATTTTTCTTGTTTTGGAGGCTATGATCTATGTCCTCCTCCATGTACTTATTTTCTTTTTTCAATTTACAAGTTGGGGTCAATGCCTAAACCCTCACAAGCCACTATAGTGGACTTCTGATTTTTTTTTAAAAAAAAAAAGTTCAAAGTTCAACTAATTAAATTCAATATAAGTTATGATTAAGTTAAAAGAACAAAAAAACACAATTCAAATATTCAAGTTTAAAGTTCTAATTAGTTCTTCAACTTCAAGTTCTAACATCTAACTTATATTTACTTCTTAAATCTAACTTCTAAATTCAACAACACCTCAATTCCAATTAAAAAATTCCTAATTTACAATCTAATTCAGAAAAACACCAATGTAAAGTATAACGTCAAAATTTTCATTCACAAATTTACACATTAATAAACAAACTAAATTAACAAATAGCATTCTAACTTCAACATACTTCAATTCCAACACATTCTAACTTCTATTCAATTCCAAAAAATTTCAATTCACAAAAAAACCTTGATTAAAGTCACAAATACAACTACATTCACATATTCACAATCAAAACATATATTAATTATTTTAATAGCATAAATTAAACAAGATAAATGAATTAAACTAATTATCAAATCTTTTTTTTTTCAAATTTGAAAAAAAAGAGGAGAGAGGAAAAGTGACGACGACAGCAGCTAGAGGAGGAGGGACGATGGGGCACCGGCGAAGGATTTGGTGGTCAAATTTTGCCCGAAAAATGGGAGGGGTGGCGGGTTATAGAGAGAGGGAGAGGAGAATTTAGAGAGAAAGGGTTTTGGGGAAAAATGGGGGAAAACCCGATCTGGGTTTCCTTTTATTAAACAGGAGCGACAAATTACATCGCTTAGTCCATAACTCCTTTTAAAAAAAATTTGGCCAATGAGTTGACCAAAAAATCAATGGACAAAAACATGCCGTCCATCGCTTTTTTGAATTAATTTTAATTAAATATAATTTTTTAAATAAATTTAATTTATAAATTAATAATTTAATGTAGTGATGCGCCATTGCTTTACATTTTAAAAGATTATTTATTAATAATATAAAATATTGACGAAAAAATCTGCCAAAAATAATGACAAACATGGAGTCACTATCTGTCGTTATGTGTAAAAAAAATAATTAAAATAGGAAAAAAATGACGGGCTGCATCATTTTTTCCATCGTTTTCCTTCAACGACGCAGCCCTTCACTTTTAGCTTTGTCATTTTTGTATCTCAGTTTTAATAGTGTAAACATGATGTATGAATTTTATGTTGGCTCGCATCATATCACTACCTCATACTATAACCCTTTAGTGCTTCATTCTAAATTTCCATTATGTTTATTGCCCCTACCTATGAATGTTTATAAGAATGCTAAGAGGCTTGTTTGACTTTTTTTCGAGATTCTCATTTGTCATGTCATACCTAGGACCTAGTTTAGGTCGTGACAATTTTTAAGGACCTTCATCCTTTTAGAATAATATAAATTTATGTATGTTATGTTTAAATTTAACATAGGATTATTATGTTAATTATTTATTTTGAATTTAGCACTTATGTTATGTTCTCAATTTCATTTGTTTTATTAGTAGTTTTGACTTGATATTTCACATTGCAAGACATGTTTTTAGTTAAACTTGGCAGATTATCTTCTTATCAAATGTTTCAATAAATTATAATGCGATACACTACTACAAAATTTTGAATTGATATTTTTCTCCTTTCCTATAGCTCCTTAAACGTGACACACAATATTATTCAGGCATTTTTAAAGTAAATTTCATAAGTGGTCATTCAACCAATTTCTTTTTTTAATTTTTGTCAGCGGACAAAATGCCTCTTTAATCTCTCTCTTAACTTTACATATATATAATACTTCATTTAAGATTGTAAATGGCCAAACACATATGTAGCCCTTAAAATTGACCCTAAATTTTATTTTAACACCTTAACTATGGCTTGTTCCAAGTAGACATATTATCATCATTAAAAGTGTACCATTTTTTTTGGTTAATAAGATATCTTTTATAAATTAGATTAAGTAACAAAAAGAGAGTCTTGGCCCCTAGATGTAGCCATATTAGTGCTTTGAAGAGCCACATCCCGGCTCAAGGAAGGCATAGATTTAAACTAACATTACGAACATAAGATGTCCCTACTAGTTCAGCTTCAAAATGGGTCTTAACAAACATAGGTGGATCAACAAAAATAGAGGTACTGCCATAGTTTGATTTCCTAGCCCCTTCCTTAGCTAGCAGATCCGCCAATTGGTTTTGCTCTCTGAAGACATGTCCCAGCTTCCAACTATCCAGCTTGCTCAAAAAGTACTTGCATTCAAAAATGAGTTTATCTTACTTTAGATCACCTTTCTCTAGCATTTGTAGGGCTCCCAATGTGTCCATGTCGATGTCTAATTGTAGGAATTTGTGTTTACAACTAATTGAAGGCTCTTGTGTAGGGCACACAACTCAGCTTCAATGGGGGATGCCAGTGGTTAGGTTGAAGGAAGTCTATGCTCCACTTCCCTGCATGATCATGAATAACTCCGCCAATTCCTCTAGGTCCCAAGAACCCATAGGTTGCACCATCTATATTGAACTTGAACCTGTTCAAATGCGGTGGTTCCCACTTCACTTGGATATGCTGGAAGGTAGTTGCCTTGTTGCTTCGATGATCAATGATATGGGCATACTCTATGGAATATCCACAGACCACTTTGAAGTCCAGTCTGTCTTGCTTGTTGTTATGGATATTATTATTTCTATTTAGCCAAAGATGCCATAGATAGAAAGGGAAAAGGATGTTCCATCGCAGCCAGTTATTATGTTTCTGTTGGCTCAAGTCTTTCCAATGATTGTTCCAGTGTTGAGCTGTAATCATGGTAATGTGTGGGAGGTTTGGGTTGAAGTTGTGCATTTGCACTTGTCGCTAAAAACTTTGGGCAATTTTACATCTTGAAAAGACATGGTCGATGTCTTCACACTCATGGTTGTAGACTTTGTAACTGGGACTGACATTTACCCCTCTAGTATGGAGGAGTTGATGGGTGGGCATTTTCCTATGTTCTAGGGTCCAAAGGAAGGTTTTGAGCTTATTTGACAGGGTAGCATCCCAAATTCTACTGAAGTTAGTACTGCTTATGCTATTTGGAGTATCATTCCCACATATGTGTGTATAAGCCATACATGGTCCTATTCTTGGTACTACATCTGTACAATCCAAATCCCCCATGGTTTTACTTTTGGTCACAGAATCCCAATTGATTAAGTGCATTTTATTTCTATCATATGTGGAACCCCATATAAAGTTTTCGGAGGTTTTATCAATTGAATTGGTAATTTGGACAAACAAAATGATGTAGCTCATGATATGGGTAGGGAGGGCTTCAAGGGAAAACTTAGTCAGGACTACTCTGCCAGCCATACTTAGAGTCTTACTTTTCAAACCAACCTGCCTTTTCCATATTTTATCAATAATAATTGAAAATCTCTATTGGTGGGTTTTTATGGAACATAGGGAAACCTAGGTAATTGCCAAAAGTAGCTTGTTCCTTAAACCCCAGAATGTCAGCACAGAGGCCTCAAGTATGGGTAAGGCTATTTCTGGAGTAGAGAATTCTGGACTTGCTGAGGTTTATTTTTTGTCCAGCTTTGGTTTTGAAGTGTTAGAGGGTCACATTAATAGTGAGGCAATTTTCTTGATCTGCAACAGCAAACAAGGTGAGATCATCATCAAAGAAAAGATGGGGCATCCTAGGCCTTCTTCTAGATATTTTCAATGGCTTCCAGGCAAAGGTTCTAACTTGGTCCTCAATGTCCATGGAAAGTCTTCCCATGCAAAGAATAAATAGATAGGGGGATATGGGATCTCCCTGCCTTATGCCTCTGGAGGAAAAAAAAGCTTCAGTTTTCCTTCCATTAAATTAGATCTCAATGATGTTGGCGCTTACACAGGACATGATAAGATTGATTAGCTTTAGTGGAAATTGAAGATGGTGAGGGTTTCCCTAATGAAAAACCACTCTGGTCTGTCGAAGGCTTTTTCAAGGTTTATTTTTAACATCATACCAACTTTCTTTCCTTTTATCTTGCCAAAATAGGTGATGAATTCTTGCATTATAGTAGCATTGTCCAAGGTTCTTCTACCAATTAGAAAATTGGTTTGAGTATAACCAATGATGCTACGCAAAAAAGGCTTATTTCTATTGATAATAATCTTGGTGACTAGTTTGTAGCTGGTATTGCAGAGACCTATGGGCCTGAAGTTTTTAAGGCTAGAGGTGTCTTTATTCTTGGGGATTAGGTAGATGAGAGTCTTATATCTCTTATTAGTCCAAGTGAATTTGGGGCCTTGATAACCCAAATCTACTAGCCTATATTTTTAATAAAGTTCCAGAAGGCCCTCACACGACTATGGCTAACACTATTTCCCCCCAACCTTTAATCTGCAGAAAGAGCCTCATTTAAATCACCACCTAGTAACCATTCCCCAGGATTCTTAGAGGCTAAAGTACGTAACTCTTCTCAAAGGCATTTTTTGGTTTCTAAGTTAGGGCTCGTGTAGATAGCAAAAAAAAAAAAAATAAGAGTCAATATTGGGAAGTACCTTAATTCTCACATGGATTCCTTGCTGGGAGATAGAAATGTTATCCAAACTCAGAGTGTCCTGCCTCTACATAATGACAATGCCTCCAACTAGTCCTACAGTGGCAAGTTGAATCCAAGAGTTAAAACCAAGAGCTTCTGTGAGTTATTTATGGTCCACCAGTTTAGTTTCTAATAGGACCAGGAGTGAAGGCTTGTATTCCTTGACCATAGCCTCACAATTACGCCTAAAAGTGGAGTTGTTAGCTCCCCTATAGTTCTAGATGATAAACTTAGTCATTTTTGGGATGTTCCTGCCCATCTCCGCTATCTTCACCTCCGTGCCCTTCCTAATTACTGTGGTCGAATTCAGAACAACTGCCATCAAAGTGTAGTTTGTCTCTATCCTTATATTCCATGTGTATTGTGTTATCTCTCTTGGGCAGTAAATCAGAAAGAGCGAGCTCAATTCTTCCACCATTTCCTTGATCCAGACCTTTTCCAGAATGCATTCCTCTAGGATGAATTCTCTGAAGCTTGCCAAGATTTTCTCCATGTATCGGTTGTTTTGTCTTAGTATGTCGCAAATTAAGGGTCCTTATTCCCATAGAGGGTTTTGGTTCTTTAGAATTTCTTGACCTAATTCGCTAGGATTGGTGTAGCTCTGGGGATGCCTTAGTAGGAATTTCAGAGTTTGGTCGCTGGGAAAGTATGAGAGAAAATGGAAGAATAGGAGGCTTTGGAAGGTTTGGCTCGTGAGTGATGTCAGCTCCTACATTGACATTATGTGAATATTTCCCAAGAGTTGAGTTCTTTCAAGGTTTCCATCCAAAGTTGCAATCCGAATTTTGCTATGGCATTGTTCATGCCCTTCTTCATGATTTGGGCCAAGAAAGCTAGGTTATGGACCATGATTACCATAGGTGTGTTCTCCACCATCACCTAAAATGTCAATTATCTGTTGCGTAGACCCAGTTCTAGCCAAGAAGTGTGTTGGTGGTCCGGTGGTAGTGGTGCTGATTCTAGAATTAATGGGGTTTACATTTGAGGTGGATAGAAGGGATTGTTTTCCACTATTGTTAAGTGTGTGAGGTTGTTTGGTGGACTCCTACTGACTAATTAATTATACCTTGTTATCTCTGTGCTGTGTGAGCTCAGACTCTCTTTGTGATGTGACCTCCATAGTCTTTTCGTGGAGATATTAGTGATGATTATGTTTCTCGGAGTTGTATAAACCTTGAACTGGAGAAGAAGAGGTGGGAGTATTGACTGTGTGGTTGTGGGAATTAAGAGGACTTAGTGAAATTGTCTAATCTATTTATTTAGTATCATGGGCAATATTTCGACGTTGTTGGTTACCCCTATTCAATTTGGGCTTTTGGTAATTCTGTTTGGGGAATTTGATGACTTTCCAGCCTTCGATGGGGTTTTCTTGGCTCCACTCCAGGGTTTCCTTAGTAGGTTCCATCTGGGTCACATTAGGGGGTGGACTCGATGGATAATTCGGCTCCTTGTGACCCACATGGTCACACATCAGGCATAGGATCCCACTTCCTTCATAGATAAACTTTTGTTTGTGAGTTTCGATAACAATTTCACTTTTGCCTGGAGTATCCAACGAGATCTATATGAAAATTCTAGCGTATCTTCCCTTAGGGTCTTCGACATGCACGCAATATTATGTTCTTTCCAATTTATATCAAAAAATTGGAAAAAACATAATTTTGCAAAAATACACATGTCCGCGCCCCAGGCGCGATGCGGACATAGTGTTACGGAGGGAAGTTTTAATCTTTTAATTTAGGAAGGGTACTTTGGTCATTCTCCAGCCAATCCTAAGTCTTAAAAATGTGTTTAAGGGTCATTTTCATCAGTTAAGGGTTTCAAAACCCACTTTCTTAGTTTCTAAATGAAGATCCTTGAGAGAGGAAGAAGAGAAAGCTTGGGAATTTAAAGATTTGGGGTCAAATTCTTTAAAGAAGATTAAGTTATTTTTCATCTCAGGTATGTAAGGCTAATTTGAAACATGAAATGGTTCTTCCATGTGCCCCCTTGATTGAAGTAAGTTGATAGTTGAATGTAATGAGTTCTATATTGAAATTCTTGAGTATTCTATTGAAAATTATACCTATCTTATATATTTTATAAGTTGATGATCATCACGAACTTGAATTATTTTCTTAAATGGTTTATTTAAATTATTATATAAATCTTACATGATTTTTTTATTGAAGACTATAAGAATGAACTTAGGAGTTGCTGTTTAGATCCTTAATTGTATTAATGTGCTTGTTGTTGTGGTTCTGGTCCTGAGTTGAGTGTGTTGGTGGTTATATTGATGAGATTGATGTATTCAGAGTCTAAAAAAGGTTGAACTTAATCTTAAAAGAATGTTCTTAATCCATAGAGTTGATAGTTGACGAGATGAGTTGATGTTCTTTGTCCAAAAGAGACTAAATGATGAGTAATCTTGATGTTTGATTTCTTATGAGCATGTTGACTCTTGGGAGGAGTATTGAGCATCGAAATAAGAAAGAGTGAGTCCCACACGCACTCATTAACTATATGGCCAGCGTAGGAAAGGATTGCACCGTGAAAGTAGATGTTTCCTTAGTCCCAAAAGAGGACTTGATGTTACTATGAATCCACCGATAAGGATGTCTTTTACTCTGGCAAGGTACTGTATAGATGTGGCAACGATAGCGCTTCGTTGTATCATCACCAGCTCATAGGTGATGGTTGTCGATTAAAGAAACTCCAAGATAGGTTTCACATTGATAGTACTCTGATGTTGATGTGATGGTATGAGTCATGATTGATCCTGATAAGTTATTGTCTATTCCATATCTTAAGTTGAGAGTTTCTTAAGAGTTAATGCTATTCCATGCTACTTCTGCTTATACTTGATATTCAGCTATTTTACATATTGTACATTCTACGTACTGATGCCACTCAATGTTGTATTGTTTCATGATACAAATATGGAAGATAGAGGACTTCAGTAGACTCATCGTTGAGGTTCAGCATTCCTAGTTCCATACATTGGTGAGTCCTCCCCAGCATTTGGAGGATACCTATTATTTTATTTTTTGTGATTTGAGTTATGTCATATGAGTTTGTGGTAGCCATGGCCTGTTATAGTACCTTCTTAGACTGTAGAATGTATAGGCTTCATAAACATAGAGATGATGGATTGAGGTTGGGGTCTTTCTCCTTTCTAGATTGAGTTTTCATAATTCTATTGTATGTTAAGGATGTTGATGACTAGTCTTGTGGCCTATAACCCTTACTCTTAATGTAAACGTGAGAAGTTAGAGTTTCCCACTATTTTTATTTAGTATTTGTGATGTCTTTTGTTGAATTATTGATTAAATGACTGTGATGAAGCTAGATGGTTTGCTTGGGGACTAGTGATAGTCTCTGAGTGCCAGTTACGTCTAGGGTACCCTTTTGGGGCATGATAAACTTGGTATCAGAGCATAGAGTTTAAATATTCTAGGGAGTTTATGAAACCGTGACTAGTAGAGTCTTGTTTATGTGTGTATTGTGCACCAAATTCATAAGTAGGAGGCTATAGGACATTAGGAATGGTCAGCCTTCTTCTATATTCCGAGTCGTGCGATAGAGTTTAACTCTATGAAAACTCTTTTCTGATTTATGTGTTAAACGTTTGCAGATCATGCCTCCAAAACGTACTGCTGCCCAGAGAGATGCGTCAGCCCTAATTGCAGAGAACTCCCCACTAAAGGTCCCTAATCAGATGGGAACAAGAAGATGAGGTTTACCTGCCAGGACTGTTGAGGTCCCACAAGCACCTCCTTGCATAGTCATAGCCAGCCCCTACCTCAAAGGCAGAGTTTAGCAAAGCTATTACTATGCTTACTTAACTAGTGGTCTCCCACAGTAATAGTCGAGATCCTTAGGCCCCTAATTCAAGCTCCCAAGAGTCCACAACTCAACTAGTCTCAGAGACTTCTTATGAATGAACCTAACAGGTTATACGGGGTCAAAGGTTGAGGAGGACCCGCAGAACTTCATCGATGAAATATGGAAAGTTTTGAGGGCCATGTATGCTAATGAGATTGAAGGAGGTGCACTTGCCTCTTATCAGCTGAAAGATGTTGCAAATGTCTGGTACAACCAGTGGAAGGATAGTCGAGGTGAAGATGCTGAGCCTGCTGAGGGGGATAAGTTTGAAACTGTGTTCCTTGACCACTTCTTTCCCTAAGAGTTGAGGGAGGTAAAGGTTGATGAGTTCGTGAACTTAAAGCAAGAGGGAATGACCATTAAGGAGTATAGTCTCAAGTTTATTAAGCTCTCCAGATATGCTTCCAAGATTGTCTAAGACATGAGGGCAAGGATGAGAAAGTTCGTGTCGAGATTGGGCAGGCATGTGAAGAAGGAATGCAAGGCAGCATTCTTGATTCTAGGAATGGACATCTCTAGGATTATGGTATATGTCCGGCAGACTGAGGAAGATAAGAAGAGACATAGGGAAAAGCAAGAGAGCCAAGTCATCAGGGCATGAGCCTAGCCAACAGAGACAAAATAAGGGTGATAAGTCTTACTTTCAGAGGAGGTCTTCTAGTTATGCACCCTTTATAGCCGATAGAACCGGTATGATCAGAAGTCTTATAGTAACTAGAATTTCGAGGCCTAGGGTTTTCAATCTCAGGCTAGTATGACCCAAGGTACGAAGGGAAAGCAACCTTGTGGCAAGTGTGGCAAACTTCATCTAGGTGAGTGTCGTGTAGGCATAGATGTTTGTTATTCATGTGGGTAGACTAATCACTTCCAGTATAAGTTCCCGAATAGGAAGCAAGGTGAGGGAAGGAATAAAGCACAATCCTCTGCAACACCCCCATCTTGTAGTCATCAGAGGTACTAGGGTACAGGGGGTGAGACAAACTGTCTTTATGCAATGGGAAATCGTCAGGATCAGGAGGTGGCACCAGATGTTGTTATGAGTATGCTTTGAGTCTTTACTTTTGATTGTTATGCATTACATGAGGGTGCCACTCTATCTTTTGTAACTCTATGTAGCTAGTAACTTTGGGATTCTCCCAGAATTTGCTTGAACCCGTTTTTGTTTCCACTCGTACTGGCAAGTATATCATAACTAAGAGAGTCTATAGGGATTGTGTAGTATCCATTTATCATAGAGATAACTTCGCTGGCTTGGTAGAGTTGGAGATGGTTGACTTTGATGTGATCCTTGGCATGGATTGGCTTTATGCCTGTTATGCCTCTGTTGATTGTAGGACCCGAGTTGTTAAGTTTCAATTTCCTAATGAACCCATCCTAGAATGGAAAAGGAGTTTTGCTGCACCTAAAGGCAAGTTTATCTCCTATTTAAGACCCAGAAAGCTAATCTCTAAAGGTTTTATCTACCATCTCGTGCAAGTTAAGTATGATGATGTTGAGCCTCCTACTTTAGAGTCGGTTCTGATTGTAAATGAATTTCCTGAAGTGTTCCCTGAGGATCTGCCTGGAGTCCCTCCTGAGAGAAAGATCGACTTTAGGATTGATGTTCTTCTCAATACCCAACATATCTCAATTCCACCTTATAAGATGGTCCCATCCAAATTGAAAAAGTTGAAAGAGCAATTGAAAGACTTGCTAGAGAAGGGTTTCATAAGGCCTAGTGTTTCTCCTTGGGTGCTCCTGTCCTATTCGTGCAAAAGAAGGATGGGTCTCTTAGAATGTGTATAGACTACCAGCAACTAAACAAGGTCACAATAAAGAATAAGTATCCACTCCCCAGGATAGATGACCTATTTGACCAACTTTAGGGTGCCACTTGCTTCTCCAAGATAGACCTCAGATCGGGTTACCATCAATTGAAGGTGAGGGAAAGTAATATTCCAAAGATAACCTTTAGGACACGGTATGACCATTTTGAGTTCTTGATCATGTCCATTAGTTGAAAGTGAGGGAATATGACATCCCCAAGATAGCTTTTAGGATAAGCCATGGTCATTTTGAGTTTTTGGTCATATCCTTTGGGTGGACTAATGCACCTGCAGCCTTTATGGACTTGATGAACAGGGTATTCAGATCGTATCTCGACATAAACTCTTTTCTGATTTATGTGTTAAACGTTTGCAGATCATGCCTCCAAAACGTACTGCTGCCCAGAGAGATGCGTCAGCCCTAATTGCAGAGAACTCCCCACTAAAGGTCCCTAATATGATGACATTCTGGTGTATTCTAAGGATGAAGAGGAGCATGCCAATCATGTTAGAGTGGTTTTGTAGACTCTCAAAGACCATGAATTATATGCAAAATTTCCGAAGTGTAAATTTTGGCTCAAGTCAGTGGCCTCTTTAGGTCATGTTGTCTGGGGTGATGGTATTCGAGTGGATGCCCAGAAGATTGAAGCGGTTAAGAACTGGCCGAGACCGATCTCTCCAATAGACATAAGGAGCTTTTTAGGGTTAGCAGGCTATTACTGTAAATTTGTTAAAGGATTTTCTTTTTTGTCTGCACCATTGACCAAGTTGACTCAGAAAAAGGCTAAGTTCTAGCGGTCTGATGAATGTGAGAGGAGCTTTCAAGAGTTGAAAACTAAACTGACTACAACACCAGTTTTGACCTTGCTCGATGGGATAGAAGACTTTGTGATATATTGTGACACATCCAGAGCTAGACTAGGTTGTGAGCTAATGCACAGAGGGAAGGTGATAGCTTGCTTCCAGACAACTTAAGATTCATGAGACAAACTATCCGACTCATGATCTCGAGCTAGCAGTAGTGGTGTTGGCGTTTAAGATCTAGCGCCACTACTTGTATGGAGTGCATGTGGACATATTTACTAATCACAAGAGCTTGAAATATGTCTTCAGTAAGAAAGAGATCAACCTGCGGCAAAGTAGATGGCTGGAGTTGCTCAAGGACTATGACATGAGCATTCTCTACCACCCAGGTAAGGCTAACATTATTGTTAATACTCTTAGCATGTTATCTATGGGTAGAAATACCTATGTGGAAGAAGGGAAGAAGGAATTGGCTAAGGAAGTGCAAATATTAGCTCAGATAGGAGTATAACTTGAAGAAAATAACGAAGGTGGGGTCAATGTTCAGAATGAGTTTGTTTCATCTTTAGTGTCAGAGGTAAAAGAAAAGCAAGACCAAGATCCAGTCTTACACCAACTGAAAGAAGTTGTCCACAAGCAAAAGGTGATGGTCTTCTCTAAAGAGGGAGATGGGTGTTAAGATACTGGAGTAGATTGTTTGTTCCCGATATTAATGGTGTTCGAGAAAGAATCATGGCCAAAGTTCATAGCTCCAGATATTCTATTCATCCTAGCTCCACCAAGATGTACCATGACTTGAGAGAAGTCTGTTGGTGGAATGAAATGAAAAAAGATATTGTTGAGTTTATCTCTAAGTATCCTAATTGTCAGCAGGTCAAGGTTAAACATCAAAAACCATGTGTATTAGCTCAGAACTTTGAGATCACGAAGTGAAAGTGGGAGATGATCAACATGGACTTCATTACCGGTCTACCTAGGTCCCGAAAACAACATGATTTGATATGGGTGATTGTTGATAGGATGACTAAATTAGCTCACTTCTTGGCAGTCAAGACAACTAATACTGTTTAAGAATATGCCTGGTTATATATTCATAAGATTGTGAGGTTGCATAGGGTTCCCTTGTCTATCATCTCTAACAGAGGAGCTTAATTCACCTCCCAAATTTGGAGATCCTTCCAAAAAGGATTGGGTACCAAGGTAAATTTAAATACAACCTTCCACTCTCAGATAGATAGTCAGGATAAATATTCAAACTTTGGAGGGTATGTTAAGGTCTTGCGTCTTCGACTTCAAGGGGAATTGGGACGACCACTTACCATTGATCAAGTTTGCATATAACAATAGTTATCATGCAAATATTCAAATGGCCCCCTATGAAGCCTTGTATGGGAGAAGATGTAAATCACCGATTGGGTGGTTTGAGGTTCGAGAAGCTGAGTTAATTAGATCGGACCTCATCTACCATTCTATAGAGAAGGTGAAGGTTATTAGGGAGAGGTTGAGGACTGTGCAGAGTCATCAAAAGTCTTACACTGATGTGAGGAGAAGAGACTTAGAATTTGACGTGGATGATTAGGTGTACTTGAAGGTGTCACATATGAAGGAAGTCATGAGGTTTGAGAAGAAAGAAAAGCTAAGTCCTCGCTATAATAGTCCCTATCAAATTTTGATGAGGATTGAGAAGGTGGCCTATGAGTTGGACTTGCATTCCGAGCTAGAT
>DF357637.1:100070-110840 GCA_000787875.1 Solanum virginianum
TGAACAAGGACATGCCAAAAGTTAAAATGCTTTACATACCTTATTTCCTTTATCAACTAATCCCAACGTCAAGTCACTTCAACTTATCCCTCTGGACGTCCAACGTCTAAAAAAGAAATCATAATAGTGTTCATAATTAGTTAGACTCCTTTATAGGCCTTAAATTCCAAGTTTACTCCAAAATTCTATAAAAAATTTACCAGGATTTCCCCTTAAATTAGGCTACCCAGAGACTCCATCTCGGCCCCTAATTCATCAACAATAACAATAACAACAACAACAATATATGCCTTTCCAATTCGCAATCTCACTAAATTCGCTAACGCACTTCAATATTTTATTAAAACTGAAAAATAGGGCAGCCTATCCATTTGATACATATTTACCACATTACACACTCCAAGACTCATATTACATTATTCAAACGTCAAATGCAACCTTACAACGTTAAAATGCCACATTTCATCACCTATACATACTAAAATTCAACCAACACTTCAAGACTACATACAAACCATTTCCAATGTTTCTTTCACCCTACAATGAAGAATCAAAAATCAACAATTTTTTTCGGGATACTGTATCAACCCGAGAGTTGCTACAGTTGGGAGAGTTTTGGAGCTTTTTTTTTTGGCTAAGTGTGGGAAGAATGTAAGGCCTCTTGTACATATAACATATATATAGATAAATCTAGGAAAAATAATCTTGGTCCCACCTTAATACTTGCTCCAATAAAAAAGAAACACCATTTAAGTGGGGCCACAATCTAATTAAAAAGTTTTGACTTTCATTTTTCAAGGAAAATAGAAGAGGGTCTTGTAGGTGTACATGTGTATATATATAAATGTATACACATACACCTCTTTTAAAAATCCACTTGAGACCCCAAAGTCTCCAAAATGTCACTTGAATCCTGAATTTCCAAAAATTATAATATTGGTCCCAAATTCCGTAATGGTTCTAACATACCACAATACGGGTTCTAACATCCTCTTATTCTATTCAAGCTAGAGGGGGAGATGAAGAGTTTTGCTAGGCCCTAATAGTGATATTGATAGTATTTGACGGAGAATAAGGGTAGACTAGGAGGAGTAAATGAATCTTACTGCGACATTGGTGTTGTACTTATATCATGTGGAGGTACAGATAGGGAGGAAGAGAGAGATGAGATCTTATGATGTACAATAGGTAGGTGAGAGTATGATTGTGTGTCTTTAAGTGGGAGCTCATTGAATGGTGGAGGTAGAAGTGCTAAGTAGGCTTGAAAATTCTAAGACAAAGTTGAAGTGGTTAGAGTGATATGCTTGAATGTGTGGTTATAGTTATGCAAGTATTGATGACAGACTATCAAAGACTTCGTGATAGTGAAGTAGTGAAAAAGACTAGTGATCTTTTAATGAAAGCCCCTGTAGAAGTATAGAGCTAAGTTTTGAGGATTAGCTTTGTATGAATATGATCGTCTTAAGGGTAGCACCTTGAGGCTTAGAAGTAGGCTTGAATGGAATAGGAGGATGTGGATAGGTAGAGAGTTGAATAGGAGCTATGAGCTTAAGTTGATGGAGTAGAGCATCATGAAAGGGAGCACAATTAAGATGAGGTGCTACGCTTGAGAGTTGTACATAGAGTCTTATGTATCGATGTTCCCATTCTCGATTAGAGTTGATGTTTTCCTTCCTAAGTTCGAAGGGCTGATTGTCGAAGTGTTTAAATAATTCAAATTGATTGAGTTTCGATGTTCCATTTGTGCTTGAGGCTGAAAATATCTAAGAGATTATCTCTACTCTTGATCAGAACCGATTTGTCTATTTTAAGTGACTTGTGATCGATCGAATGGGTCGATAGTTTGATTGTAGGGTGATTGATGAGAAGAGTATTGATCATTATTCGTACCTAATGATGAGAATGTTGAAAGTAACATTCTTACCCTTGACTTAATTGATGTTCCTATTCTTGAGCCTCAATAGAGATTGTTGAGAGAGATGAGGAGTCGAAAGACTGACTGATAGATGTGAATGTTGAGATTAGTTATGAGTCTATTCGTGTCTTGATATCCACCCTTACTTATCATTTGAGGACGAATGAGTCCAATGGGGAGATGATGTAACGCCCGGTAAAATTATCGAAATACTCCTCAAATGGAATCTTGTGCATAACGTGTTTTTCCATGCTCTGTTTGTGAATATGAGATCAGATAAACAATTAGCATGAAAAATTGAGTGGGAAAATGGCCTTGTTCAAATTTTAGAGCAACCGGATCAAAAAATAATTTTTTGATCCAAAATTGAATTCCAGTGTAGATGTGTGACAGAGCCGCGATGCGGACCTGTCGCAGAT
This sequence comes from Solanum virginianum, assembly GCA_000787875.1. Classification (NCBI taxonomy): domain Eukaryota; kingdom Viridiplantae; phylum Streptophyta; class Magnoliopsida; order Solanales; family Solanaceae; genus Solanum; species Solanum virginianum. The sequence continues at coordinate 102,405 of DF357637.1, forward strand.
GCACACTTATGTTTCTTTCAAATATTTTCGATGGGGATTAGATTTCGAAGTGAAATTTTTGATTTAATTTTAGGGGAATTCCGGTCCATTCCCAATCCCTCTTAAGTTCAATAAACGAATATAAGAGATCTTTTATACCAAGCCAAGTCCAAAGAATTTCTAGCAACTAAGTTTTCGTATGAGTCAATAGAAGGGTCAACTTCAAATGACCATATCTCCTAAAGTATAATGAGTTAGGTCACCCATAATATATCAAATCGAAGTTATTTGAATAAGCTTTCCAATGCATTTAATTTTACCTTAATCCGAATTTGAAGTAGAGAGTTATGACCATTTTAGTGAAGGCCTTTAGAGGTGTCTGAAGGTGCGCGATGGCTCCGCGTCCCAGACCCAACGCGGACACTTTCTGGATGAGATAAATAACGTTTTTTAATTTTATTTTGAGGGTACTTTTATCATAAACCTTTGGGGATCTATATAAGGTCTCAAAACGCATAAAACGTCAGTTTTCATAATCAAAACCCTCTCCTTCACTCCTAAACATAAACACTCAAGAACCATTAGAAAGTCATCAAAGTTAGGACTAGTTTCAAGATTCATCCTCAAGGTGAGTTATTCTTCATAAATTTCAATATGTCCAACCCAAAGTTCTTCATCAATTCATGAATCACTAAGAGGTCGTTTGGTGTAATGGATAGGGAGACCTGATCCTAGGATAATTTTTTAATGACCTTAATTTCCTTGTTTGGTTGGACAGACTGGGATAACTTGTCCAAGATTAACAATTAGTCCTGGGATAAGTTATACCTTCTAGGAGAAGGAATAATAATCCCAGGATAAGTTATCCTGGGATTAAGTAAGTGAAATAACAAAAATGTTTTCTTTAAACTCTCTTTTATAGACCATTTTTACATTTATGTATATTAACATTTTTTTAATAATATTTATAATAATTTCACAACCTTGATTAATGATTATTTTTATATTTTTTAATTAAGAAATTATATTTCATAAATACAATTTTTATTTACGAATATATTATAAGTTGAATTTATTTGTCTAGTTTATTTTTAAGCTAAATAAGATAAAAGTTTTATTTTTAAGTTAAATAAGATGTAAATTTTATTTTTTATGTTAAATAAGATGAAAAGTTTATTTAAATCTAAATAAGATGAAAGTTTTATTTTTAAGTTAAATAAGATGTAAATTTTATTTTTTATGTTAAATAAGATGAAAAGTTTATTTAAATCTAAATAAGATGAAAGTTTTATTTTTAAGTTAAATAGTATGAAAAGTTTAATTTTAAAAACACATGGCACAATCATGAAAATATATACATATACGTTAAATAAGATGAAAATTTATTTTTAACAATGAATAACTAAAGCATAGAAAGAAAATTAAAAAAATAAATAAGGTGAAGGGCATTTTAGTAAACACACATCTAATTCTTATAAATTATACTATGAATAGTATTTTGAATTTGTCAAACCAAAAAAATAATAAAAACTACTCCAGCATAAGTAATCCCAGCATAACTAATCCCATCATAACTTATCCCATCATAATTAATCTCATCAAAACTTGCATCCAAACCAAACGACCCATAATAGTATCTTAAATCATAACCTAGAGTTTCAAGAAAACGAATTCAAGAATCCCAAGATAGGATTTATTGATTCTTCCTCTTCAAGAATTAGGGTTCTTCATCAAGAACTCTAAAGATTCTAAATCAAGAATTGAAGAATCAAAGAGAAGCTCTGCAAAAAATATTTTTTTCAAGTTCTTCCACTCTAAAAGAATTACCGAGATCGAGGATTTTCTCCAAGAAAGCTAGTATTCATCAAATTTCTATGATAATATCAACTTTCTAGGTATGTAAGGCTAAGCGAAAGCATGAAATTATTCTCTCATGTGCCTCATACATGGTCATAGATGAGTTGAGAGTCCATGAGTCTGTATATATGTTTCTTGAAATACTTTCTTGATTATTTTCTTGAAAATTGTATCTATTACATGTATTTTCATATGTTGATGATCATTATAAACTTATTTACTTAAATTGAGTATTTTTCATGAGATATTGTATAAACCCTATATGTTAACTTTTGAAAGCATGCATGAATGAACCTAGGAATGGAGTTTAGAGCCTTGACATGAGTATGTTGATGAAAATCTTGATTTGAGTCTGAGGTTGAGTTATTTGAGCTTGATGATCCTATGAGTCTTCATAATTGAGTTCTTGATGTTCTATTTAAATGACTTCTTCTAATTGATGATCTGAATCCTTTGAGTTCTTAAATAAGAATTGAGCTCATTGAGATGATTTAAAGTCCTTGAAATATTAGAGGACCCTTGAGTTTGAGTTGACGAGATGATGAGAGTCTCCATGAGACTAATTGGGATGATGGGTGTCTCCATGAGACCAATTGAGATGATGAGTACCTCCATGAGCCTACATGAGATGGTGACAAGGAGTCTTATAAGCATCAAGTCTTGGGAGGAGTATCGAACACCAAAATAAGTAAGAGTAAGTCCCACTTGCACTCATTACCTATGCCAGCCTAGCGTAGGAGAGGATTGAATTATTACATCTCATGGTCCCTTCTCGAATTTACATCCCTGAAATCAATAGAGGATGGCAGAGTTTAGATTCCTTGTGGATCATATTCGTTCCATACCTGGCAAGTATGGAACGGTTATGGCAACATCAACGTGATTGTTGTATAACCCCTGGCTCATAAGTGGTTGTTGTTGGTTAAGAGAAACTCCCAGAAAGTTCTCAAACTAAGATGAGTCTGATTTGATTGATGAGTTGATTGGTTGATGAGTCACTTGTCTACTCTTTACTTGTTGGTTAAGAGAAACTCCCAGAAAGTTCTCAAACTAAGTAATCTGAGTCAAGATGGGATGAGACGAGTTGAGATGAGATAAGTTGAATCGAGTTCCTTTGAGATGAGTCCCTCTAAGATGAGTCTGATTTGATTGATGAGTTTATTGGTTGATGAGTCATTTGTCTACTCTTTATTCTTGTTTTAGATAGACATTTAACATGTTGGTTTTTATTATTTTGAGTCAATTATTGTTTCTATATTATTCTACCTGTTTCGATTTCATTTATCTATTTTACATATCAGTACATTCCATGTATTGGTATCCCCTTCTAAGACTGCATTGTATTATGATTTAGATACAAGATTTAGAGATCGTCAACAGGCGCATCATTGAGGATTTGAGACGTTTAGCAGATTGGTTAATGTGTTGTTAAAATACAGCACATTGATGCCTAAAACAATGGATTTTATGAGTTCTTAATGCAAATTTTTATGGTTTTTATGTGTTTTTGTGTTGTTCATACAGAAAAGTTACGTTGGCATGATTTTAAAGAAAAGTTACAAATTTTGCTGAATTATAGGACATACGAGCTCACCTACGAGTCGTAGCCCAAGCTACGAATCTAGGGTGTGTCGAAGCAAGAAACAGAGACTTAAAATTCAAAAATCTACTAAGTGGAGGTCAATACTACGAGGCCATCCTACGAGTCATGAGGTGGACTCGTAACAAGAATAAGAAAGCCAAAATGTTCGAACAAAAACTAAAGGCCAAGATTAAGAGAAGAACATACAAGTCATAGCTCAAGCAACGACTCGTACCTGTGGGACATATCAGTTATGTCCAAGCTGTCAAGAATCTGATACAATACCCCGACTATGACTCGTAGGTCCCTACGAGCCGTACTTGCAGGGCTACCAGCTGTCAGCTGTCTTTTTTGTATTATTTTTAGAGTTTATTTGTAAACACTATTAGTAGATTTAGTTCGGGTTTTACAGGGAGATTCCAGATTTTAGAAGAGAGACCTTGCCTTTGAATATTCTCTCAATTTTATTACATTTCTATTATTGGGGTTTGCATGTATTATCTATTTCTCTTCACCATGATTGTCGTTTGGTGGTGGCCAACACCAAACCCCGCCTACTATTACTAGCCCGACCAAGGTAGTGATGAATAGGAAAAGGAAAGTAGATAACAGGATTCGATTGATGTGTTCTCATCTAATCAACAAAGCCTGCCAAGGGGAGGTTAACTGAGACAATTGATAACGGTTAGTTGGCAAAGAAGATGACAGGATTCGATTGATGTGTTCTCATCTAATCAACTAAACTTGACGAAGGGGAGGTTGAGTGGGACAATTGGTAATGGTTGTGGCCGACCAAGCGCCATGGTGAAATTCGACCTTCACCTTTAGAAGAGGGCTAGAAGAACCTAAGTTACCATCTTGCATGAGAATTTTCAATTATAGTCATGTTACCTAGGGTAATCAAGTCAATGAACCATGGTGAACACGATTCCCATATTGTCCCTAAAATTGAGTGTTTCCTCACGTCTTATTTTATTGTTTATTCTATTTTGTTCTTGAATCACAAACCCCTCCCCCCATTATTTATGCTAGAAATGATTAGTAGTGAACTCTTGTAGTCAAGCCCCGTATTCCCTGTGAATTCGACCCTAACCTTTGGTTAGGTTAATTGCTGACAGTGACCACTTTTTTATTGGATCATGAACATTATCAAAAATTATAGCGCTGTTGAGGGGGAATACGACTAGGGTTTGACTTGAATTCACTATTAGTTAGTTCTAGTGTTGATTTCTAGAATCTCTTATATTTTACTTTTGTTTTTGTTTTTATTTTTGTTGTTTGACTTTATTTGCAGGGTGTACTAAGTTGTATGCCCAACACAAGGAGCCAAGGCAATCCCTTAACTCTACTCAATTTGGAGATCCATTGACTATCAAGAAGAATAGCTCACGTGAATGAGGACATCGAGGTTGAGGAGTATATGAATACAAATGAGGATATGGGTAGAGAGGAGAATCCACAACTAAGGAGTAACAGGCCACAGCTGAAGGATTTCAATGAAAACGCTTATGGATGGAATCAATATCAATTGAACCCTATCGCTATGGACGTTACCAATGCCATAGTACTGACTTCTTTACCGGCAGATAATAAGTTCATGGTATCGAGTGGATTGCTCCAAATGCTCCAAATGCTCCAAAATCGCTGACTATTTACAGGGTTACCATCGGAGGATCCCCACTGTTATCTCCAAAATGTAGTGTTTGTTTGCAAGAGTGTCATAGGGACACAAAATCTTTCTCTTGATGTAGTTGGTTTAAGGGTGTTTCCACAGTCATTGACTGGCAATGCAGCTGTATGGTTGTCTGAGCTTCCTACGAGCACTATTACAAGTTGGGCTAAGCTTCAAAGAGTATTCCTTGAAAGATATTTTCCAAGATCTAAACAGTTGAAGCTCAAAGATCTAAAAAGTTGTATCTCAAAGACTAAATCAACAACTTTGAGCAATTGCCAGGTGACTATATTACCACAACATGGGAGAGGTTCACTAAATGCTTGAGGATGGTCCCTGATCACAAGATTGTTGATGATGATTTGGTCAAGATTTTCTATCGGGAACTTAATGAGAATAGTCAAGCTTGTGCCGACACAATCATGGGAGGCATGTTCCTTGACCAACCTTTTGCATTGATAGCCGCAAGAATGGAGGAAGTGGTCAAAATAAATAGAGTATGGGGACATCGGAAACGAGGTGTGATGAAACCTTCTTGTGTGGTTAACACCAACAATGAGCAAGCAAAGGTAAACGAAGAGATCATGAAGCAACTTGCTCAACTTCGCACAAGTATGGACTTGGTTTTAAAGCAAAATCAAGCAAGTGTCAAGGCAATCGCTCACCAACCTCTGAGGGCTCCTACCTATGATGATCCATTCTTTGATGAGGATGCATATTTTGTTAGCAACCAAGTGGCAGGTTTCTGGAACAACCCCCAAGGGTCCAATTCAGACTATTGGAGGTGAGGGTTCTAAATCAAGGTCAAAACTTCAACTACGATGGGGTGTATAGAGACAACTGGGGTGGATACTATAAGAAAGAAAGTGCTAAAAGCCAAATGAGGAAGAAGAGAGGGCTACAGGAATGGTCCTTATGTGCCACCTCACAATCATGATACCGGATCAAGTAACTCCAGGATCGAAGAAATGTTCAAAAAGTTATTGAAGTAAGCCAACCACTAAGATGAGACTTTAAAGGGAATGAAAGTGGATATTTCAAGTATTAACCAAAAAATAGAGTCTCACTCGGTGGCAGTTAAATAACTTGAACAACAATTTGGACAAGTTTCTTCACATTTGAACCAATGCCAAAAAGGCACCTTACCAAGCAATACAGTTCAAAATCATAAAAATGAAGGGCATTGCATGGCAGTTATGACCCGGAGTGGCAAGAGCACCGTAGATCCACCTATGCTGGTACTTAGGGATGAAGTTGGTAAGAAAAGTCTTGGTGGTGAAGTCGTGGTTGAGGAAAAAGATCTGAAGGTTATTGGGATGTAACAAGAAGAGGTAAGGAAGCATGAGAAATTGAAATCAATTCCCAAACCCCCTCCTCTTTTCCCTCAAAGGCTTAAGAAAAAGTAAGAGGAGGGTAAATTGAAACACTTCCTTTCGATGTTGAAGCAACTCTCCATCAACATTCCCCTTCTAGAGGCCCTGGAGAAAATGCCTGGGTATGCCAATTACATGAAGGATTTGGTAACTAAGAAGCGCACTTTGAGCCAAGAGTTTCCACAAGAACTCCAACAATGTAGTGCGATTATGACCAAATGCCTTGTGCAAAAATAAGAGGACCCCTGTGCATTCATCATCCCTTGCACTATTGGTGATTTTGAATTCTCAAGAGCATTGTATGACCTAAGAGCGAGCATCAATCTAACACCTCTTACTATATTTAAAAAGCTTGGTCTTGGTACTCCTACCCCGACTAGAATGAGATTACTTATGGCGGATAGAACCATTAAAAAGTCGGAGGGAATCCTTTTATACGTGCTTGTTAAAGTTGATAAATTCATCTTTCTCATAGATTTTGTGATCCTTGACTGCGAAGTTTATTTTTAAGTGCCCATCATTTTGGGGAGACCATTTCTGGCCACTGGGAGAGCCCTAGTGGATATGGATTTGGGTCAACTGCAGTTTAGGGTTAATGATGCAGAGGTAGTGTACAATATTCGCCAATCCATAAAGCACCCGGATGAGTTCAAGAGTGAGGTTGGACCCTTGAGGATAGTTGATGAAGGACGATAATGAAGTCGAGCCACGACGTTAAATAAGGCGCTTCTTAGGAGGCAACCCAAGCATTTTTGATAATTGTTGGTTTGTTTTAAGTATTTTTTATTGTTGAAATTCTTATATAGAAGGTGTGACTGTGTTTTTATATGAAAGACATTGATGCAATTGTAATATTTTTGAAAATTATTATGCTTCGAGACTTGGTTTGCAGGAAATAATAGAAGAACTAAAGATCTAAAAAATGGCACTTGGAGTAGCCTCTACGATCAGGCCTATGAGTCGTAGTCTCTATTACGACTCGTAATCATGCCTCATAGAGGAGACAGTGAGTATTAGGAATTGGCACATACACTACAAGCCAACCTTACGCCTCGTAGGGTCTCCTATGAGTCGTAAGTAGGGTTCATAGTGCCCAAGTATGAATTCTTAATTCTTACAAGTGTTGGGCCTACTATGAGACCAGGACTTTTGAGTCGTAGAACACCCTATGACTTGTAGTCGGGGTCTCATAGACTCGATATGCAGTTTTTAAAAACCTGACCCGATTTTATTTAAAGGGGGTCAAAATAAAATTTGACCCCCGAAATCCATTTTACAAGCCCTAAAGCGATGGAAAAACCCTTTATTATCATTTAAATTATTTCTCCAATTAAAATCTCGGCCACCCACATCATTTTTCATCCAAGATTCCTGCAAGGACTCTATTTTCTTGGGTTTCGATTTGTTTTTCCATCTACAGTAGATTGGTTCACTTCGTCTTCAATTTGGTAAGTTTTTTGGTTAATCTTAATGCACTATGGTGGTGAGTTAAGTTATAGATGAATGTATATGTGTTTAACCATAAATTTTCAAGCACATTTTTTTGATATTTTGATATAAACTTAAAAACTTAGGGTTGATGTGCCTTGAAGGATGTTGTGATGAACTGAATCTTATTAGAAATTCTTGTGTAGATAGTGTTGAGTGTGTAAATGTTTAATTCATTGAGTGTAGTGCCTATATGTTGCCTAAGCATTGATCGTATTATTTTCAAAACTATAAATTTGGTTGGTGTGGGTGTGTTTCTTATGTTTTAACCTATTGGATTGGATTGAATTGGTTTTAATGGTTCTATTGAATGTCCTATCAAATTCAAGAGTAAGCGTAAAAAGTGTTTTGCTTTAGGTAGGCCTGACATAATATTGAACTAATTTTGATTCTTAGGGATGATGATTGTTCTGAATTTCTGATGTCATTGTGAGATTGGTTATGTGCCAAGTATTAGTCGTGGTTGAGGAAAAAGATCTGAAGGT
>DF357637.1:130599-143142 GCA_000787875.1 Solanum virginianum
GTTAAAATTTGGGAAGGGCAATTTCGTCCTTCCCGACATATTTTTATATCCCCAATACATTTTTTAAACATGATTTTGTACAAAAGTGTTTTAAACCCAAAACCAATCCAAGTCTATTAATTTTACGCTAAGTCTAAGAGAGAAAAAGGAGAGAAACGCAAAGGTTTTCAGAGGGAAATTCATGATTCTTCAACGATTCTTAGTTCCCAGGTATATAAAAGCTTCCCGAAAGCATGGAATTGATCTTCCATGTGCCAATGTAGAGTTAGGATGACAAATTCATGTCTAGAAGTTTTGATTTATGAATTCTTGAAAGTGATGAGTAGTTACTTTAAGTTTCTTGAACACTACTTTAAATTCTTGAACAATTTCTTTAAATTCTTGAATAGTAGTATCTTGAATTATTGTTGTCATTCTTTAAGCTATATTATTATATCCAAAATTTGATGATCATTATGTTTAATTTTACTATATATTTTCATTACTATGTGATTGTGACTTGATCCTTAAAATTTCTCTCTATAAAGACTTGAATAATGAACTTAGGGGATGTCTAGAGCCTTGAATGTCTGAAAGTGATGTATGACTGAATCTGAATCTTGAGGTGAGTGTGTTAATGACTGTGATAGCTGAAATTTTTGTTGACAGGGTTGAATAGGTATAATTCACTTAGATTGGATAGATAAAACTTGCCCATAAAGGTTGGCTGATGAGAGTTCTTGAAGGATTGATAGATTTATGAGCATGTTGAGTTCTGAGAGAAGTAATAGCACCGAAATAGGTAAGAGTGTGTCCTACTCGAACCCATTAACTACGTGGTTAGCGTAGGAGAGGACTGGACCGTGAAAGCGGATGTTTCCTTTGTCCCAAAAGAGGACTTGACAGAATTTTGGATCCATTGACAGACTCGTCCTTTACCCCGACAAGGTATTGTATGGATATGGCAATGACATCTCTTCATTGTATTACTACCGGCTCATAGGTATTTATTATCGGTTATAGAAACTCCCAGATAGGTTTCATGATGATAAAACTCTGATGTGATGTGAAGTTTTAATGTTTGATAGCTAGTGAGGTGATAGAGTCTTGTCTCATATATCTAAGGTGAGGCAAAGTGATTGATGAGTGTCAATTATATTGTTTCCTTTTTCTTAGCCCGTTTTACATACATTACATTCCACGTACTAATGCTCTTCTTGCACTGCATCATTTTATGATACAAATTCAATAGACCGAGAACTTCCGCAGCTCGATCATTAAGGTTCAGAGCTCTTCATTCCTGACAGTGGTAAATCCTCCCCAGCATTCGGAGGATATTTATTTTTATGATTGGATAGTCTTTTACTTAATAGTTGGTAGTCATAGCCTGTCATGGTACCATCTTAGATGATAGTATAGAGGCTTCATAGACATAGACGTAGATGTTGATGTTGATGTCGAGGATTCTTTTCCCTCATACTTGTTTTCTTTATAATGAGATTTTCATTATTTATTCTGTTTCCTTGTGATAGAATTATGTTGATAGTATAAGTCCACTGATAGGATAACATTTATTGTCTATTATATCATTTCTTTTCTGCTGATGAATTGACTGAACAATGGCAAAGAGACTAAGTGGTCCACTTGGGGGCTAGCAATAGTCTTCGAGTGCCAGTCACGTCTAGGGTACCCTCTCAGGGTGTGGCCCCGTCTCTCTCTCTTCTCTTTTCTGTCTCTGATGTTTTTCCAGAAAAAATAATAATGTTGGATCTTTGTTATTTTAGCTTATATATGTTATTGACATTGTTATATTGATTGTGAATTAGAGAATATAGTTTGTGTTTTGATTTTAGGATTTAGTTTTATTTTGGTATGTTGAATTACTTTGCGATTTGGGGGTTTTGGTGGTGTGAATTAAAGTGTATTTGTAGTGACTAACATTGTTGGTTTGAATATTTAAATGTGAATTTATGAATGAGTATATATTTTTGGATTCCAGTTTTATTTTGGTATGTTGAATTACTTTGTGATTTGGGGGTTTTGGTAGTGTGAATTAAAGTGTATAATATGAAGTGATTAACCTTGTTGGTTTGAATATTTAAATGTGAATTTATGAATGAGTATATATTTTTGGATTCCAGTTTTATTTTGGTATGTTGAATTACTTTGTGATTTGGGGGTTTTGGTAGTGTGAATTAAAGTGTATAATATGAAGTGATTAACCTTGTTGGTTTGAATATTTAAGTGTGAATTTATGAATAAGTATTTTTAGATTCTAGTTGGAAATGAGTTTTGAATTAGTTTGTGTTTTGGGTTTTGTTAGGGATTAAAGTGTATTTGAAGGTATTGACATTGTTAATTTGAATATTTAAGTGTGAATTTATGAATAAGTATTTTTAGATTCTAGTTGGAAATGAGTTTTGAATTAGTTTGTGTTTTGGGTTTTGTTAGGGATTAAAGTGTATTTGAAGGTATTGACATTGTTAATTTGAATATTTAAGTATGAATTTGTGAAGCAAGATGTTTTGAATTAGATCATAAATTAGAGTGTTTGTTAGTTTTAATTGATTTGTGAGTTCCCAAGTTAAAATTTAGTTCTTGAAGTATATTTTAAGTAGTTGTGAACTTTAAGTTGAGTATAATTTAGAAGTTGAAGTTTATATATGTGTTAAATTAAATTTTAGTACTTTTATACTTAGAAAAATTCTAGTTATGCGCTTTTAACTTGAATTATTATATTTTATGATATTAATTAAATTTTAAGTAGTTATGAATTTTAATAAGTTGGATAGATAAAACTTGCCCATAATTTAACTTGAATTATTATATTTTATGATATTAATTAAATTTTAAGTAGTTATGAATTTTAATAAGTAGAATATAACTTAGAACTTGGAGTTTATTTATTTGTTAAATTGAATTTTAGTACTTAGAAAAATTCTACTTATTCACTTTAGAACCTTGAATTATTATATTTTAGGATAAAAATTGAATTTTAAGTAGTTGTCAACTTAAAGTTGAATATTATTTAGAAGTTTACTACTTTTTATACTTGGAAAAATTCAACTTATGTCCACTTGAACATAATTTATAACTTGGAGTTTATATACTTGTTAAATTGAATTTTAGTACTTTTATACTTACAAAAATTCTAATTATACACTTTTGAAACTTAAATATACTTGAATAATTTTTGTAGATGGATAATCGTCTGTGGATGTATAAAATGTATTGTAAAAATGATAGTGGACTGAAATCTACATTTATTAACAGTGTCAGAACTTTTATCGATCATGCAATGACACTTGATAGTTTTATGAGAAATCAATGGGTGGAACCTGACCAATTATTTATTGAAGCTCCTAATGAAGAAACTAGATGCTTCTGTGCAGAATTAGAAGAGACTAGCCGTTCATTACATGAGGGGAGTTCTCATTCCCAATTGACTGTAGAAGTTAGATTAATGAATATTAAATTGGATTAGAATGTTCTTAATGTGGCTATGGACTCAATGGTTGATCTCTTGGGCGAGTTGGTTGATCCTGACTTAAACATACCCAGGAGTTTCTATCAAGCAAAGGGGCTTGTTTCCAAATTAGGATTGTCACACCATATAATTGATTGTTGTGTTAATAGCTGCATGTTTTCCTTCAAGGATGATAATGAATTGGAAAATTGTAAGTTTTGCGGTGATGCTTGTTATAAGAGGAGTTCGGCTGGAAAGATGGTTCCAGTTAAGATGATACATTATTTTTACCTCTTATTCCTAGACTAAAGAGGTTGTATGCATCGATGAGGTCTACCCCACATATGAGATGGCATCGTGAATATAGAAGACTGTCGGGTGTATTGTCTCATCCATCTAATAGGAAAGTATGGAAGCATTTTGATAATGTGTACCCCGATTTTGCTAGAGAGCCTATAAATGTTAGATTAGGGCTGTGTGCAGATGGTTTCACACTATGCTCTAATTCTGCTATACCTTATTCTTGTCGGCCAGTATTTCTTACTCTATATAATCTTCCTCCTGAAATATGCATGACAAATCCATTCATATTTTTAAGTTGTGTTATTCCAGGTCCCCGTAATCTAAAAAATTTAATTGATATCTATCTACATCCATTGATAGATGAGCTTAAACAACTATGGTTTTAAGATGTAGTGATAGAGATAAGTTTATTTTTTAAAGATTTATGTTCTAGTCAGTTATTGGACATTAGTTTAGACAAGATAGAGAAAAATATTCTTATTATTATTACAAAACTGGAGAAAGTCGTTCCATGTGATTTCTTCGGTATGATGGAGCATCTTTTGATCCATCTTATGAAAGAAGCCCGTCTTGGTGGTCCTGTTCATACACAGTGGATGTATCCATTTGAAAGGTAATGATTATTCTCACATAAGTAACTAAATGTTTGTATAATCTAATGATTCGTTAATATATTTATATTCTTACATACATATATACAGAAAAATTGGAAGCTGCAAATAATCAATTAGGCAGAGGGGACAGATTGAAGGGTCAATTGTGCAAGTTCATCTTGGCAGAGAGCCTGGTGATTTCTACTCCTTTTACTTTGGGGATAAAGTCCTTTGTAGGAGTAATAGACCAACTCGCAATGATGAGGGTGATAGTGATCCTGTGTTTCCACCTATTTTAATTTTTAATCAAAGTGGACGAGGATCTAAAAAGGCATGGAAGACGAAGCCTCACTCGTATGGAATACCAATCAGCTACGACCCATATTTTGCTTAATTGTTCCAAAATTCAGCCATATATTGAGTAAGTGCTAAATTATGTTAACTTTAAATTATAAAGTTAAAATTGAGAACTAACTCACAAAAAATGTATATGTCAATAACATCTTGTTTGTAAACACATATGGCAACGAAGCTATATATTCAAGATTTTCAACATGGTTAAAGGGTTATGTAAGTGTGAAAGTACTTGTTTGTAAACATATAGGGCAACAAAGCTATATATACAAGATTTTCAATATGGTTAAAGAGTTTTGTAAGTGTGAAAGTTTAAATATATTGAATTAATAAGTGTAACGTATTCACTTTATACTTAATTGTATTATCTTTAATACAATCTCTAGTTTTATGATGAATACTCAAACGTCGAACATTCACCATTTGTGAGAGAGATCACACTCGGGCCTGATTCTCAAGTTGATACACTCTATAAGTACTATGTCAATGGTTTTAAGTTTCAAACTGAGGAAGTTTCTATGCACAAGAAAACCAATAATAGTGGTATGTATGTCCAAGGTGATGTCGACGGTAATGACCATACTATTGAATATTTTAGTGTCATTCAAGAGATTGATGAACTAAGATATTTAGTCTGGCCTAAGGAAAAGATCATATTGTTTTGGTGTAACTGGTTTGATCTATCACAAAGAGGCACAACGGTGAATCAACAACATAACATTATTGAAGTTAAACACACTAGACAATATGCACGTTATGGCCCTTTTATCATTGCCTAAAATACTAAGCAAGTTTATTATGCTTCATATCCATTATGTAGAGATAAGGTTGATTGGTGGGTTGTTATTAAGATAAAGCCTTTAGGAAGAATAGAAATTGAGAATGTGTTAGATGTGGCATACCAAAATGACATCGCACTTGTTCAACAATAAGTTGATGTTGAGTTGGAAACCACACTAGATCATCCTCAACAAATACCAGAAGAGGTTTTTGATGATGAGCTTGTAATACCAAACATTGAGAACAAGTAAACGAGGAATATGAATCATTTGAGGAGGAGGAACTAGAGGACAATGAATATGAAACAACTGAGGAGGGAGAATTAGTGGATGATGAAAATGAAAGAAGTGAGGAGGAATAAAGTGATACATTATAACTAGCATGTACGTTATTTATTGTGCTAACATTAAATTTATTTAAATTATTTTATATATTCAATTATTACTTTACATATAAATGCCATCTGGTGGTAATGGTCATAGACCTCGAGATCATCTTGGGGCAAGCAGTTCTACTTTGGGCAAGAAGAAAAAGACTAGGGCATGTATTGATCCTGAGGATATTCCAGGACATATTTCCTATGCCCCCGATCTCTCCAGGTGCACAGCTACTTCTTCTACCATTGAGGTTGTTCCATTTGGGACTATGAATCCTTTGACTTACCATAGCCAATTTCGAAGACCACGTGGTGCTTCTTCCTCATCATAGCCCAGGTTCACTTTATTTGACCAGGCCATGCCGCTACCCACAGTTACTATTTCATGATCTCATAGATTATCATCTTTTCGTACTCCATCTCCGAATGTTTAGTCTCCCTTATCTCAATCTCCTCACCTATCATCCCTTAGACTTAGAGATTTTAGTGAAGAGGCTATCACTCCTCCATTGACTCAGGATAATGTGCATCCTTCGGCATCAGCTTCACCAGCTTCTGCTGCTACTCCCAAAGCAGCACCACATGTCACAGGGTTAGCTCCTGGCCAGCAAGACAGGCTTAGGTGAGTTTTGATAGTGCCTGATAGAGACGTATAAGTTTGTTCTTCTAATTATTTATTTTTTGCTACGTTACTAAATATTCATAAACCAATGTGTTTATTATTTGTCTTGCAGGTGGTATCCATCGAAGCATGCTGCCAAGGCCTTACAGGAGTGTGTTAGGAGGCTGTTTAATGAACCCTATCATTACTGGGGAGAGATTCCACACAAAATTCGTCAGGCTATATTTAATGAGTTTAAGGTAAATAATTAGTTTACATATTTATTTTAAGTTAAGTTTATTATTTATAATATACTTTATCTAACGAATTATGTAATAGTTTTCTTCTTATTTGAAAATAATTAGTTTACATATTTATTTTAAGTTAAGTTTATTATTTATAATATACTTTATCTAACTAATTATGTAATAGTTTTCTTCTTATTTGTCCAGATTATGTGTACTTGGGACGAAAAGTACAATATGGTCATGGGGACCACATTTGAGAGGAAAGCAAGCTACATACTATCTAGCTGACTCAAGAAATCGCGAGATGATGGAAAGCCCTAGGTTGGTTGCAGCCACACCTATATGAGGAGTTACGTCGGTATTGGGACACCAAGAATTTCAAAGCCTTATCGAAGCAAGCAAAAAAGGCTAGAAGGAGTTTGAAGGGTGGCTCATTGCACACCAGATATGCAAAGAGTGTTGGGACTATTTCTCAAGAGATGGTAAGATTTTTAATTGAATATTATTTCATTAATTATATTATTAAATTTTTATAGGAGTAAGAAATGGGATGGGTTCCATTTCAGCATGAGATTTTGAAGAGAAATCATATTAGAATGAAGGATAATGAGTCAGACCTGGACGTGTGGGTTGAGCCAAGGGTCGAACAAGCTTACATAAGCTTCTTAACACTTTATACATATATATACATATATATATGAAGTATTCATTCTAACTCTGAATTATTTTTGTAATATACAGTAAGAGTACGAGCTATATGCTCATGAGCTTGGAGATGATGTCGAACTTATGCCTGAGTTGTCCCAACAAATTTGGATTGATAAAGTGTTTGGTGGGAGCCACAAAGGCCGAATATATGGGATTGGCTCTAGGAATAACATCCAATGAATCCAATCAAGTTTAGAAGGCATTGGATCGTCGAGATAGGCCGAGGCCCTTGACTATGTTCAGTTGGTTGTCATGCCTCAGAAAATACAAGAACTTTCAAATGCATTCACAGCTTCTAAGGCAAGGAGGGTTGAGTAATAAAAAAGTGGTACAAATCAAAGAACAAGTGCTCAAACTTGCTCATAGGCCTGTACCGTATCCTTCCGGTCCCGAATATGATAGTTAAGATGATGAGTTTGTTGAGAATAGTCCCTAGGTTCCTTTTAGTTATGTTTTGGACAATTTAGTTATGTTTGGACATTTAGGTTA
This sequence comes from Solanum virginianum, assembly GCA_000787875.1. Classification (NCBI taxonomy): domain Eukaryota; kingdom Viridiplantae; phylum Streptophyta; class Magnoliopsida; order Solanales; family Solanaceae; genus Solanum; species Solanum virginianum. Next base: position 138,497 of record DF357637.1, read on the forward strand.
TCTTTTGGATAATTTAGACTATTTTGATGAACTTTGTGTTCGTTTAAAACATTATAATTGTTGGATTTTATTCGTTTTTAATGTTTAATTTTGATTGGTGTTATGTATTTTGTATGTTGAATTTGTTGTTGTTTGTTGTTATTGGATAGCTTGTTTGGATTTGAATTGAATTGCTTTTTATATTGCAGGTGGGCAGCAAAAACTTGTTGAACTTGTTGTTGCTGCTGTTGGATAGGTTATTTGGATTGAAATTGAAAATATTTTTTAAATTGCAGGTGGACAGCAGAAACTGCAGATTTCTGCTGTAAAAAAATGCAAAAAAAGCAATAGACTACATCCCTAAGTCCGTCACGTTTCTACAATATCTTTTTTAAAAAATTCCAACAGATAGGGCCCATAAGTCCATTGCTTTTTAAAATTTATTTATAATTTACTTTTTAAAAACTGCGACGGACAGGGACCTCATGTCCATCAGTTATTTAATTTTTTTGAAAAATAGTTTTTTAAAGATGCGATGGATAGGGACCCCACATCCGTGACTTCTTTCAATTTTTTTTAAAAATAATTATTTAAATGTGTATTAGATAGGGATGTTACATTTGTCGCTTTTTAAAAAAAATTACTACAGAAGCCATGAAAAACGTAAAGCGACGCAGTCCATCGCTTTAGGAAAAGCATCAAACAAAACACCGATGGAATATACTGCATCACTTTTTTGTTGATTTTGACAAAAAAAGTGATGCAGTCCATTCCGTAGCTTTTAGCAGTCGCTTTTCAGGCAGTTTTTAGTTGTGGCAATTTGGGACATGAGTTACGAGTTATTGTCTCCATGCAACCTACCATGAGAAGAATTCTCGCCATGATGTGGCCGCTATGGTAGGGTAACCACTTATCTAAGGCAGAAAAGGCCCAATACTTCACTTTTGAGCAATTAGAGACGGCCTATAATTTGCTCTTTCTAGTTTTTCACCTACTTCTTCATCAAAGGTAAGTAAATCATTTTCCTAACTAATTGTATTTTAATTTGTAGGCCTTAGAATCTATGGAAATTCTCTTAGGGAAAACTTTTGGCTTGAACTTATGGTGGAGAAAAAAGCCCTAGTTGGGTGAGATGATCATGAAAAGTGGTCAAGGGTTAGGATTATGATATAATCAAAGTATCATAGGACATTGTTCATTGATTTATTATATTTCTTATTTGGTTAGACCAACAACAAACCAATGCATTAAAAAGGGGATAGATCTAATTTTTTTAGAGATTTTCAAGGCTTGTTACGAGGTAGGTGATGATTTATTTTTTATTTGTGTTACATGTGCTTGTTAATTGTTGTGTTAGTAATACATGTAAGTAAACATAGAGCAGTAGCACAGCAGAATAGTAGATCGATATACCTCCAGCCATTGTTGGTGATGAGTCAAAATCATCGTCGTTAGCTTTCCACCTTTTGGTAAGTCTTCTAAGCACTCAAATTAAAAGGACACCAAAAAGTACCCAAAAAATATGCCTCGAAAGTGGTCCATATCATAATTTTCATATATCTTTAAAATTCGTGTATGATATCAAAAATTAGACTTCATATTTTTGTTCAGGGGGCAAAATTGAGTGGGAAATGGGTCTAACCCTGATTTTAGAGCGAACAAATCTCAATTTTAATTTTCCAAGTGAGCAATTTCCAGTGAGCAGGTGCGACGCGGCTAGGGCGCGCTAGTGTGTATTTTTGGTGCCCAGTTTTGTTACTCAGTCCAAGACTTTTAGGTCTTGGGCCTAAGCCTTCCTATACATAAAAATACCTATACTTAGTCATATTTCACCTTCATATTATACAAGTCATTCCCCAATACTCACTCAAACACTTAGACTAATATTTCACCCCAAATTTCAAGTCCCAAAACTCATTCGGATCTTAAGGTTCTCATTCAAGCTTCAAGTCTCCATTTTCAATATTCTTCAAGGATTCTCCAAAGTCAAGGTATGTGGGTTTCATTCATGGGTACCCTTCACCCATGAAGCTTAATCTTCTTTTTTACATAAATTGCATGATTTTATGTTGATTTGCTTATGGGACTTACTTATGATGAATTTGAATATGAACTACGTTGGGATTTCATGAAATTGTGACTGTTTTTAGCATGTTTTGAGCTATGAATCTAAGATTTATGGTGAAATTCGATAAAGAGTTTTGGTGTATATTAATTGAAGGTGTAACCAAGTATTGATGGATGATTTTACATTGGATTTCCTTGCATGATTTCATCCCTAAATTGCATGGTTTTACACTAGTTCTACACACTTGTCAAGTGTTTGATAAAATGTTCGGATTATGTATCTTGAGTAGTTGAAGGCCTAATGCATAGCATATGACTTGAAAGACCTTATAATGATTAAAGGCATGTATATCTATGGTATTTAGCTCTATAGTGTTATGAGATGACAACTTTGATGGAGAGTGTGATATTCATTAACCTAATTGAGGGGTTAATACCTCACTAACCTTATTGAGAGGTTGATACCTTATTAACCTAATTGAGAGGTTGATACCTCAATCACCTAGGATGGAAGGTGGTACATTTGATAACTAAGTTGAGGGGTTAATACCTCACTAACCTTATTGAGAGGTTGATACCTTATTAACCTAATTGAGAGGTTGATACCTCAATCACCTAGGATGGAAGGTGGTACATTTGATAACTAAGTTGAGGGTTTAATACCTCATTAACCTAATTGAGAAGTTGATTCCTCATTAACCTAATTAAGGGGTTGATACCTCAATCACCTAGGATGGAAGATGGTATATTCTATAACCAAGTTGAGGGGTTGGTACCTCAATCACCTAGGATGGGAGGTGGTAAACCCATAAGCCAAATGATGATCTCTATCTACACATATAGTATGTTCTATGTACAAGCATGTTTACTTCAAGTATCATTCATGCATGACATATTGTTATATGTATCTATTGCCTAATTATGCATTTTGACTATGTTGCCTATCTATTGTTGTATTGCATCCTACATACTTAGTACATTCAAACATAATAATGCATACTCTATGCCTACATGATGTTACCATGTAGGAACTGGAGCTCCATTTGGTCATCTTCCTCCTCCACAAGGCTAGTGGTTCCTATTCAAGTTAGCTGGTAAGTCCTCCATTTCGAGGACACTGTCTATGTTCTTATACTATGTATTAGAGACTCTCTTTCTTTATGGTATGGTTTGACTATGAGGGTAAGCTCGGTTGCTTATCTTGGCCCCCGCTAAGTTCTACGTTAGAGGTGTTGTTTGATAAGTTATGTATTATGCTTGAACTTTGACTCACTTATATTATTCAAGTGTTTAATTCTTTTCCTTAGTCCCAATTTCCCTTGTTTATGTTTCTTATATTATTCTATTTTGCTTCCGCAATAAATGATGTGTGTACGATATGCTAATAGGCTTGTTTGGGATTCCTTCTAGTTCCCCATTCGCCGTGTCATGTCTAGGCCCTATTTTAGGTCGTGACAAACTTGGTATCAGAGCACTAGGTTGCTAGGTCCTTGGCGTCCAACATACCGCATTGATTAGAGTCATATTCAGGGTTGTGTTGTGCACTACAACTATGAGTAAGAGGCTATGAGACATTTTAGGAAATGTTTCCCTTCTTCATGGTCTATGTCTTGCTTTAAAAGTGGCATAGAGCTTTTCCCTCTAAAAAATGTTCTCTACTCTTCTAGTTGATCATGCCGCTTCAAAGAGAAAGGCAAAGGAAGGTATGTTGAAGGTTTTGATTTTGATGGATTCGGGTTCTACTATTCCTTTCATTATTCCTTTTATTTACTAGTGGGCTTCATGTGTGTCCTGAGTTGTTATGTGAGCCTTTGGTGTCTACCCCTTGGTTGAGTCTATTGTTGCTAGGAAGTTCATAGGCATTGTTCCATGTTCGTATTGCATTAGGTCTTGCCTTGTGACTTGTTGGAGTTGATGTGGTGGATTTTGATGTCATACTTGGGGTGGATTAGTTGCATACATATTGTGTCCCCTTGGATTGTAGGGCCCGGAGAATTAGATTCCAACTCCCTAATGAACCTGTCCTTGAGTGGCGGATTGCAAAGTGGTAGTGAAGGGGTAAGTCCATCTCTTGACTTAAGGTCCAATTGATCTCTAAGATTGCATTTATCATCTTGTAAGAGTTAGGGATATTGAACCTAAGTCATTTCTATTGAGTTTTTCCCTTGATAGATGGGTTCTTGATGTTATTCCCAATATTGTGAATTTGGGGGTAGTGTCTTTGGAATTGGCAAATACACCATCTATGTCCATAGGTCTCATAAATAGGGTCTTTAATCCCTACCTTGTTGTATTTCTGGTGGTCCTTGGTGTTGGTATATTGGTTCATTCTTAGAGATAATGGAGAGTTTGGGGATTATTTGAGGGTGATGTTGTGAATGTTGATGCATATGGGGTGGCTTACTAATTATGGAAAGTAGGAATCTTTGAGGTGATTATAGAGGTCCATCAGTTGGCTAGATTGGGAGTTAGGTTGGAAGAGGTTAGCTATGCTAATGTAGTGGTGGCTAATGGTTCTAGATCTTTATTGGTGAAAGCAAAGCAAGACTTTGACCCCGCCATGATAGAGTTGAAGACCTTGATGAGAGATGAAAAAGTGG
>DF357636.1:6348-26319 GCA_000787875.1 Solanum virginianum
TGGTTTGGACATGTGCAGAGGAGGAGTGTTGATGCTCCTGTTAGGAGATGCGAGAGGATAGTATTAGGAGATTCTCAGAGAGGTAGAGGTAGACCAAAGAAGTACTGGGGGGAAGTGATTAGACATAATATGGAGACTCTTAATCTCACCGAGGACATGACTTTAGATAGGAAGAAGTGAAGGTCGCGAATTAAAATTGTAGGATAAATGGATAGTAGGGTTAGGTAGACGGGGGGGGGCCTATAGGGTTGTACGAATATGTTTGCCTTCCTAGTACGTAACTATCAGTGTTTAATTACTTGCTTCTATGTTTAAATTGTATTATTCTTTAGCCCTAAATTTTGAGCTTTCAAAAATTTTTTACGCTTGCTTTACTTTCTGATCTTCACTTTTTTGATCATATCTAGGCCGTTCTGCGGATGGGTTTTGAGATGAGGGTTCCCAGGAAACAGTCTCTCTACTTAGGTAGTGGTAAAGTCTGCGTACATCCACCCTCCCCAGACCCCACTTGTGGGATTCCACTGGGTATGTTGTTGTTGTTGTTTTAGAAAAATTAAGTTCTATTAGTGTATTTATTTATTGTTGCCGGTAAAGACAAACATTCTTTATGGAGCTACAATGAGCCTAGGGACTTTTAAGAAATAAAAATAATTGTCCTTTTTTTGTACACTGTTCACCGCGCGCACAGCACATAAGAAGACAAATTGCAAACCTGAGAAAAATCAGAAATCAGAGAGGTGAGAGAAGAAAAAGACTGTTTTGTGCCTCAGTCCCATTTTAGTCTTGTCAACATCACAGGAGTACTAGCGTGGTACTACCTCTTAAACTTCTCTCTCCAATGGTTTTTCTATAACCCCTCTTTGTGTCTTCCATTTTTTGCTCGTAACAATTTTGCACCAATGGAAGCAGAAAATGATGAGTACCACAAGAAAGAAAGGGCCATTGCAGTCACTATACTGGTTTTTGCTTCTCTTGCCATTGTTTCTTTGGTTGTTGCTTTTAGCTACTACTGCTATATCCGTAACAAAGTGGCTAAGCGTTTCAAGAACCGCACTTGTAAGTACTGTCTTTACAATTTTTGTAAGTTGGTTACTATTATTTCAAGAATTAGGTGCATTGGCTTTGGGGGTTCTTGAATGTGTTGCAGAAAGTTTTGATCTTTATGAAGATATGGGTCTAGAGGGGTTGCAGTAAGCTAAGGGGAAAAGGAAGAAAGGGGAGGGTGGGGTTGGGGGAGGGGGTCCCTTTTTTTTAATTTTTAGGAAAAGAAAAGAAGAAACACATCTTGTCATTGTGACAAAGGGAGCTGTGGTTTTGGGTTTCTTGAATGTACTGCATAAAGTTTTAATCTTTATGAAGATATGGGTTGAAAAGGGATTGCACTGAGCTAATTGTAAGAGGAAGAAGAGGGGTGGGGTTCAGTTTTTTCCTTTTTAGGAAAAGAAAAGATGAGACACATATTGTCATTGTGACAAATCAAAAAGATTGCATTACATATTTTGCTTGCAACAGGCAGATACTTGAAATATGCCTCGCCTTGATGCCTTTATAAAGGCTGCATTGTCCCCTTTCAGTTCGAAGTAATGCACTTGTAATTTTGTTTATTATAGTTTTTCCTTATCGAATGTTGATTTTGTGTATACACTCTCTTTTTTCTTTTGACACAACAGCTTTTAGAATCTGGAACCAAAAGAGGAATTTTTTTTTTTGACTAAAAATAAAAAAATAACTAATTTATAGATAATACCAAAAGGGCAAAGGCGCAGGACTTGCCGTGCCTTGTCAAATTTTTTTTAATACCATCAGTAATGCTGAAAAAGACTGACAAAAGGTAAGGCGCAGCAGGCCTACCCCTTACCTGTCAGAATTTCTTTTTTTTACTTCTGTGCCTTTCGACTCAGCGCATGCCTGGAATGTAACATTAAAGGTAAGGTGCATGGTGTGCTACGCCTTACTAGTGGCAAAAATATTTGTGACTTTCACCCCTTCCCCCACCCCTATAAAAGTAGAATTTCATCAACTTTCTCACATTCACTTTCTGTATTTAAAATAAATTTTCTTTCAATTCTCACACTCATTAATTTCCTATTTTACTTTCTCACACTCACTTATTTTGAAATTTTTGTAAATTTTTTTTATCATGTACTCTAAAATTTTTATCGCTCATTTTGAAAGACATTTTTCGGGGAAACCAGCCTATTAATTGAAAAGTTAAATTTTGTCTAGCGGGTAAAATTTAATACACGACTTTCTCCAAGAAGAACTGGTGTTCCATCAACAACCCATCAACAACCATGTCGAACATAATTTTCATGTCTTCTAAGGTTATTGTTGCTTCACCAGTTCTCATATGAAAGGTATGCGTTTTAGGTCGCCACCTCTCAACTAAAGTAGTCACCACTCCTCAATCGCAATGAATGTTACCTACTTCAAGAATACCTCTAAAATCAATGTAATTAAATAAATTTAAATTACGGGGATGAAGTGGATTACTTTTTAGGTGCTGCCACAAGATGTTATCTTGTTGGCGCATTCGTAAAAGTGCTTCATATTCCCGTAATTCATTATCCCAAACTCTTTGTGAATGATGTTGTTGCTGGAATACCAAAACATTGGATTGCATCAGCCCAGGATTTATGTAATTATTTTGATTCATCTAATATATTTAAAATTAGACAAAAAAATGTTAGTATTGATCTCTATATAAATTTATAATTATATTAAAATTAATAAAAGTTTATTTATATATATACACACACACCTTGTATAAGGTGAGTGAGTGTGAGAAAGTAAAATAGGAAATTAATGAGTGAGAATTGAAAGAAAAATTGTTTTAAATGCAGGAAGTGAATGTGAGAAAGTTATGAAATTGTCTACTTTTATAGGGGTGGGGGAAGGGGTGAAAATTACAGATATTTTTTCCACCAGTAAGGCGCAAGGCGTACGCCTTGCCTTTAATGTCACATCTCAGGCATGTGCCGACTTAGAAGGCACAAAAGTTAAAAATAAAATATTCCGACAGATAAGGCGCAGGACCTGCTGCTCCTTACCTTTTGTCAGCCTTTTCCAGCGTTACTGATAGTGTTAAAAAACTTTTGGCAAGGCGCAACAAGATCTGCGCCTTTACCCTTTTGGTATCATCTATAAATTGGTTGTCCTTTTGGTTATTAGTCAAAAGTTTTTCCCTTTTGGTTCTAGGCTCGTATCTTTTACAATAAATAGGCCTTTACCTGTTGGAATATTGGTCACATTCCATGGATAGTGGTCTTTTAACTTCAATAACCTCCATGGAAGTTGCAACTACCACTACCCTGGAAGTTACACAACTACATCTACTACTCTTTTAACTTCCCACTACTATTCTTGATGGTAGAATAGCTATAAATAAGGGTACATCTGGTTAAATGCCCCTAAGCATGAATCTCTTTCTTTACTCCACACCATCTTGAGTGAGATTTGAGTGCTTAGAAGCTTATCGGAAGGTGAAAAGCAAACGACAATGATTCCGACTACGTCGCCAACAATGGCTGGAGGTATATTAATCTGCTATTCCATTTCAATGTTGCTCTATGCTTCCTTACATTACCTACAATGAATTCTTATTTCATTATCAAAACTTGTTTGACATGATTTAGTATGGTAAAAGTATCTAATTTTTGAAGCTGTGCATAAGTTTAATATCAAAGAGACACAAACACAACTCTAAGTTGTATGGACAATAACTAAGGTTCAACAGTTCGAATACATCACCATTCACAAAGCAATCAAGCAGCCTTTTTTTTTCCCTTTTAACATCATTAAAAATCAAATGAAGACTAAATGAATAAACACAGTACATGCAAACACAAAATCTAAAGTTAGAACAACATTTAATTAAAATCAAAGTAGCACACCCCAAAACAAGAAATAGAAAAAGTAAATAACTACCTATCAATAAACATAATTTAAGCCACCTAGTGGCCCAAAACAAAACAAGTCATAAGTAGTTAGTTACAGAATGAATATTGTCTGTTATCAAGAACCAAAAACAGGAAATGATATATCTAAAGGAAAAAGAAAGTGCATTAGGATGACTGAGAGGAATCAAGAGGAGGGCTTGGGTTTGGGAAGAAGGTCCATCGGTGATTAAATATTCTCAAGATATTTGTTTTGCTGCTCTATTCATTTAGTTTTCGGGGAGTCTACTTGGGCTTGAGAAGTAGTTAGATGCTCCTTCAAACTTGATTCTCCTTTTGTAGCTGAAGAATCATCTTGTAGGCAACCTCAAGATCCAACAAGCATTGAATCATAGGACTGGAGCTCGTCTTCCTGGGGTTGGTATAGACATACAGTCACATTTAAACACCTCAGTTCAAAGAAATACATAAGTGGAGGACCAATTTTAGGAGCAATCACCTTTCCCATATGCTTAATCATGAAAGCTAACAATTTTATTTTCTTCATTTAGTCCGGGCATTCATGATCCCCGTATCTTTGAAGCTGCATTATTTCCTCATTCACAATCTCAAAGAGTAGTTTGTAATCAGGAAACATCCTTTGGTTATTGGTTTTGTTTGAAATGCACCTTCTTGTGCAGTTTGAGGAGCAACCATTGGTCCTTTTTTTAGGTGTTAGCATTTAACAAAAAAGCATACTTGGATATCAATTGAAAAGAATATGTGCATATTATGCCAAGAATTAGGTCGTTGATGTAGACTAATGATAAAACAATAATCAGAAACACAAATTAGCGTGGAAAACGCCTTGCTTTCAAGAATAAATGGTAATGAACTCAAACTCCATTAAAAACTTCCAATTGATCACAAACTGTTTTTTGAGATTGTGAATTAAAAGATACTACCTCGAGGGGATAAAAGACATGAGGTTAGCTTAAGAGATATGGGGATCATGAGTACCTTGGCCCTAAATGAAAAAATTAAAATTAATTTAAAGTTACCAAGTTCAAAAAAAATGAAAAAATTAATTTGTCAGCTCTCGTGATTAAGCATATGGGAAGGATGACTCTTCCCGGAACTAATCCTCATGAGATGGTTTATGAGTTTCGTTTGACTGAGATGTTTAGATGTTTTTGGATGACTTTGGGAATGGGCATTGCTAATGCAAGGAATGATTGAATTACTCTTGCAAACTCTTGCAACTCAAAAAAAGTGCGATTGTATGTCTACATCAGCCCCAAGAAGACAACTTTGGTCTTATGACTCAATCCTTGTTGGATCTTGAGGTTGCTCACAAGGTGATTGCTCAGCTGCAGAAGGAGAATAAAGATTTGAAGGTTTGTTTGATTGCATCTCAAGTCCAAGTGGACTCCGAGTTGATAGAGCAGCAAAACATGCATCTTGAGAATATCCCACAATTGGTGGACCTTTTTTCCAATCCCTCCTAAATCCTTTTAGCCATTTTGATGTACTTTCTCTTCCTTTTAGATATATCATTTTCTAATTCTAGTTCTTCTTGACAAACAATATTTATTTTACAACTAACTACTTATAATTAGTTTTGGGTCAATGGGTTGCTTAAATTGTGCTTATTGGTGGGTCTATTGGATTGCTTGTTATTCCGCTCTTGTTTTGGGAATATGCTATAAGATCTTTCGTTCTAGTTAAATGATGTTGTAACTTGTGGCTTTTTGTTTGCATGTTCTGATGTTTAGCATTTACTCTCATTTGTTATGATTTTTAATGATATCAAAAGGGAAAAGTAAGTAGATGTCCAGTTGTTCTCTGAATGATGTTGTGTTGAGGTTGCTAGGCCTAAATTATTATCCACTCTACTGTGTTTGTTTCTTTGCTATTGAACTTGTACAAGACTTCTTTCAAAAATTGGGTATGCTTGCCATTGTCAAGAAAGGAAAAAACGAAGAAGTCTTGTCGAACAAGTTTTGTTGCTGAGCAAGAATTCATTTTTAGTAAAAGTCTATTTATCGTAAAAGATAGTTTGTGTCAAAAAAAGGGGAAAATATGGACATAATCAACATTCAATTAGGAAAGGCCATAATAAATAGAATTAGCATTCGATTAGGAAATAGGTACACTACTTCGAGTCGGAAAGGAAAACTGCAGCGTCTATAAAACCATCAAGGCAAGACAAGTTTCAAGTAGATGTTACATGCAAAGAAAGACTGTTTGTTTTCAAGCAATAGGAGACCTCATTCACACAGATCAAGGAAGCTCCAAGTTAAATTACGTTACAATTCAGTTTTTGTTCTTATCAGGTTGTAATGGGTAAGTTTGTGAGGATTGTAACAAGAAGTAGGTTTGGCTTCTTGAGAGAGATAGAGGAGTGAAAAGGTTCTAGGGAATTGCTTGAGATTAGGTGCTGGAGTTAGTTCCCTTTATTATTGAGTTGTAATCATAAAATTGGAAGTTTTTAGTGGAGTTGAAACTCTGGTTTTTTACTCCTGGAAGCAGGGGTTTTCCAAGTTAATTTGTGTGTTGTTCTGATCATTGTTTTAATGTTAGTCTGCATCAAGGACCTGGTTCTTGGCACAGTCTGCACATATTCTTTTCACAAATGGAAAAGATTGCATTACATATTTTTGAGTTATGGCTTTGGGTTTCTTGAATTTATTTCATAAAGTTTTGATCTTTATGAAGATATGTGTTAAAAGGGGATTGCACTCAGCTAAGGGTAAAAAGAAGAAAGGGAGGGTGGGGGTGGGGGGCAGGAAGGGGTCAGCTGTTTCCTTTTCAGGAAATGAAAAGACGAAACACATTGTCTGTGACAAATAGAAAAAATTGGATTGCATATTTTTGAGTTGTGGCTTCAGGTTCTTGATTGTATTGCATAAAGTTTTGATGTTTATGAGATATGGGTCACGAGGGGATTGCACTGAGCTAAGGGGAAAGAGGAAGAAAGGTGGGGGTCATTTTTCTTTTAGGAAAAGAAAGAAGAAACGTACATTGTCATTGCGACAAATGGAAAAGATGTAATATTGGTTACAGTATGTTGAAATTCTGAGTAAAATGCCTTTATGACTGGAAGCAGATACTTAGTCTAAGAGTTTCCTCAACTTAATGGATAAGATTTCTGTAAGACCTTGACTAGTTTGGAATTAAGCCTTAATTGTAGTTGATCAGATTAGCATTAGCTATCTAACTTGTTTTATTGAGAAAATGCTTCCTAATGCACAAATTTACTCCATGCTCACTGTGCTCTAGTAGTTGTTAATGGAAGTAGCACTACTCTTCTTGCTTGTTTTACTGAGAAAATGCTTCCTAAAGAACAAACTTACACCCTGCTCACTGTGGTTTAGTAGTTGTTAATAGAATTAGCTAAGCTTCTGCTTGTTGTACTGAGAAAGTGCTTGATAAGGCTACAATTTTACACCTTTTGTTTTGTTTTTTCCTGTGTCAATTCAAGTTTCGGGAAAGGTAAGTCTTGTATGTTTCTGTTACTCCATTCAGATACGGAGAGGACTTGTGAGAACAAGGGCAACAGCTTTTCCAGTCTGAAAGTTATTGCAGGTCTGAAAGTTATTGCAGAGAAGGGACTTCAGGTTTTCACATTTAAGCAGCTGCATTCAGCAACTGGTGGATTTGGAAAATCTAATGTGATTGGACACGGTGCTTTCGGGTCAGTGTATAGAGGAGTGCTTCAAGATGGGAGGAAGGTTGCAATTAAGCTGATGGATCAGGCTGGAAAACAGGGGGAGGAAGAATTCAAAGTGGAGGTAAGATGTTAGTCAATACTTTTCGAAACACAAGATAGTGAAGTGTATAATGTTGAAAGGGAAAAATATCAGGTGGAGTTGCTATGCCGCTTGCGCTCACCGTATTTGCTGTCATTGATTGGCTATTGTTCAGAAAGCAGCCATAAATTGCTTGTTTATGAGTTCATGGCAAATGGTGGTTTGCAGGAGCACTTATATCCAATCAAAGGTATGTATTGGTTTTTTGTTGTGTATTGTTTTGGGAATTTTTGAATCTAGTACAGCGTTGGTGTAATTATCAATTGCTAGTATGGTACTACAATGTGTTCCTTGTCACCTGAATCTTTGCAGTCCTTTTTATGCCACATTCTTTCCTCCCTCTAGCACCCTTTGTCTGTCCTCTCCCCTCTACCCTTGAAAAAGCCATCGTGGAAAAATACTTAATAGATATGGCAGTAATGAATGGATATTGTCAGCAAATGACTTTCTTAGACATATGGAAGTTTGTCATATTGGCTTAGTTACACCTGGCTGGTAACTCGTCAGCAGAAAATAATGATCAGGTATTACATCGTTCAGATAAAGGGTTTTTCCTTATGCAGCAAGACACCATATTGCATAAGAAGTTGATATGTTAAGTAGAAAATAGAAAGATACTCAATTTCCGATGTGACAAAGCAAATTTCAATGTGTATTGTCTCTACATCAGTTTAAAAGAGCATTACTCACTGAATTTTTTTCAAAAGACAGTTCCAAATCTGATAAATATTATCTGAACATCCAGTTCTATTTCAGTCCCTACCATTGCTTTACCTGCTTGCACAATAATTGATCTAGTTCTTACAGCTATTAATGTTGTTATAAAAGAGAGAGGAAGCTCAGTTTATCATCACTGTTTGATCTACCTTATTTGCATAAAGAATGCATTGAGCGTTGATCGATTAATTTTCTGCAACCTCTGATAGTACGACTGTGAAAACCACAGATATAACTTAGCTGTTCGAATCTTTCTTTATAACCATAAAATATGCTTAGGTAATAGGTAGTCTTCTGTTGATGCGGTTGTGTTAGAGTCGTCATGGTCCTTTAAACTCGAAAACTCATTGTTGTTTCTTAATATGTGTGCATTGCCTTACAAATTAAGTTAATATGGATTAGAGAGATTACCTCATTTCACATTTGTCAAGTTTTTCGTTTGAAGTCATTGACTCATTAGTGAAAGTATTATGCTTCGATCTGTAGGTTCCAATAATTTTTGTCCAAAGTTGGACTGGAAGACACGGTTAAGAATAGCTTTGGAGGCTGCTAAAGGTTTGGAATATCTACATGAGCATGTCAATCCTCCAGTTATACATAGAGATCTCAAAAGTAGCAATATTCTTTTGGACAAAAATTTCCATGCCAAAGTTTCCGACTTTGGATTGGCCAAGCTTGGATCTGATAAAGCTGGGGGGCATGTCTCTACGCGAGTTTTGGGGACACAGGGATATGTTGCTCCAGAGTAAGAACTCGTAATTTGGCTGAATTATGTAGACTTATAGCAGTTCCATCCGTGATTGTTGAGACGTTGTCTTCTCTTTCTGTTCCCTTTTTTTCGTCCCTTGTCTTTCATATTTAGTCTATTCTGCTTATGAGTTTTTGAGACTAGGGTTCCCAGGAAACAACCTCTCTACCTCTATGAGGTTGTGGTAAGGTCTGCGTACATTCTACCCTCCCCAGACCCTACTTGTGGGATTCCACTGGGTATGTTGTTGTTGTTGTAATGTCAATTTCTTTCATTAAACCATTGCAGATATGCATTAACAGGGCACTTGACCACCAAATCAGATGTTTACAGTTACGGGGTTGTCCTCCTAGAGTTACTGACGGGCAGAGTTCCAGTTGATATGAAGAGATCTCCAAGTGAAGGCGTTCTTGTTTCTTGGGTAGGTTCTCGTAATTGTTTTAAGCATACTATCCTACATGATATATCCCGTTCCGTCTAATGCCCCCAGCCTGTGCTAATGAACGGAAACATTACTCGGTCTGATAAAAAAGTTAACAGCTTTTTAAGGTCTAGCTGACCTCTTTTGAATTTCATTTGTCTATTAGGCATTGCCGCGTCTCACTGATAGGGAAAAAGTTGTAGAGATAATAGATCCTGCGCTGGAGGGTCAGTACTCAATGAAAGAAGTTATTCAAGTTGCTGCTATTGCTGCAATGTGTGTACAACCAGAGGCTGATTACAGGCCACTGATGGCCGATGTGGTGCAGTCGTTGGTTCCACTGGTGAAACAGCCGCGACCAATTGTGAAGCCTGGTAGCTCCTCTAGCTTTCATGCCACACAGTCTCCCCATGCTACACAATCTCCCAAGGCCTAAGACTTTCTTCAAGCGAAACGGGCATCTCTCTGCTAGTTCAACTTTTATAACTAGTAGCCACTTTGTTTTTCTATGGACTGTCTAGCTTATGGAGCCCTTCCATGAGTAACTTTAATCTAACAAAATTTGATGTAATCTTTTCTCATGCTAAAGGAACTATTAAGTATATTAGGAAACATTTCTCTATATGTAATATGCTACCACCCGAGGATAGGGTGTAGCGGATGGGAATGTCCCTCCCTTAACAAGGATCTCGGGTTCGAGTCCCGGCAATGGAAAAATCCTTGGTAGAATCTTATGCAGCACGAATTTGGATATAGTTGAGCTCCATGTGGGGGGTGGGAAACTCCAAAAAAATAATGCTAAAAGCTCCCATCAAATATGGGAATTGTATCTTTTCCAGCACAAAGGCAAGCTTTGGCTGAAAAAATTTGAGTTTTCTTGACTAGAGACCGATTCAAAATTTGAAATTGACACATTCCTACAGTGATTTTTAAGTTGGTTTAAGGTCAAATATTTATGGTCTAGAGATATTTATTGAAATTTGAGCAAAAGCTACTATGTTTGTGAACTTGCACATAGTATGTCAGATCCTTTGTTACCTCTTTTGAGAGGAAGGTCCAAGTGATTCTCAAAAAGTCATTGATATTTTGTATCGCATCAAGAGAAATAACAAATTTTATAGATTTGATTAAAAAAATATATATTTATAAGATTGATGTTGAATACTCTTAATAGTGTGAGACATTTTGAGAAAAAATATGGGAAGTTAGCATATTCCATGATGGATATTATAGTGAGAGGATTTGAATTAAGTAATTTTTATTTAGACATCATATGCATGTGGAAATATTTTAAAGAAAATAGAAATAATAAATTCAAATCCACTAAATCAAATATGGTATTAAAATCTTGGATTTAAAATTTTGAATCCAATTCTATTTGATATCCACTTTGCTCATTATTTTAAGATTTTGTGTTCCACCGTTCTAATAATTTACTTATTTAAAAAAATATAACATGATTCCTTAGTTCCAACATATTCCAAATAAATATGTTGGAAAATATATGAAAAACTATTTATGATTTCTTTCACACAATGTTGTACTAATACATCTTTACAATTGAATTTGTATGAAAGTTTTTGAACAGGTAAAAGCTTGTTCACATACTATGAACAAATCCAAATTGCTAATTATTCAAATAAAATGAAAAATGAATTATCTGCAAACAATCCTTAATTAAATAACAAAAACTAGTGTTCATGAGTTTATCAAAATATATATATTTGTAGATGGTTGAGTTAATATTCTTATCAAAAGACTTAAAATATAAAAAGTTGAATGCATGAGAAAATTATCTTCTATTTTTTAATAATACAAAAGGCTTAAGTTATATGTATTGATGACAAATATAAGAAGCTTTTTAACAATTTATTATGACATGTTGTTTATAGTTTATTATGGGTTATTACCAAATTAATATCATTAGATATAATTAATTATGTTACATGAAATTATCTTATGCGGATCCAATCACGATCTTATATATAAGAAGTTCACTTATATATAAAATGCTTTCTTTTTTGTCATTTTTTCGTAACATGGAGTTGAAGTCTTAGGGTAAGCAGCTCCGTACGTCATTCGGATATCAGCAGTTTCTGTCCTAAGGCAAGCTCCTACATCTCTTAAAATAATTTGATACTGTAAATATTTTTTATTCTATCAATGTATATTATGTGTAAATATATTTTACTCAATGTATAGTTAGTATAGACTATTGTTTGCTGAGAAATAATTTCTTTATTTCAATTTATGCAGCTTGATGCGAAGTATAAGAATTAAATTAATTAATATTTATTGTAAATTCAGATATATAGAATCTTCATATATATTTTTTTTGAATTGTTTTTATACGTAAAGAAATTGAGATAAAAAAAATAGTATAAATCAGAATTGAAAATATTTGGAAAAAAGAATTAGTAAAACGAAAGTAATATTTAAACTGTAGTTAATTAGTTAGATATGAGTATTTGCTAGCTAGCTATATTAATTAACTACAATTAATCACTTGTGGATGAAATTATTCAAACTCACTCAGTCACTTGTGATGCTTGGGAAGGTATGATTTTTAATTTAATAGATTTTGAATTTTATAATGATGATTTTAAAATATAATAATTAATTTTTTAAATTAATAAATTTATAAATATAAATATATTATTTAAATAAAATTTACTAAGTTTTGTTGAATCCATATGGCGGCTATTAGCTTAGTTGTTTCTCGAAAAAGTGAAAATAATTGATGAAAAATCGGAACAAATCAGAGAAAAAATGCAATTCTTTGAATAAAACGTCATGTCATTAATTGGGACACAACTATAATTTTTGTTTTTCTTTCATGTATTTTCCTTATTTTATTTTTTTTTTGTCAATTTGTAATTTTTCCCAAGATAGAAATCAAAATATTAGGGACCCTACCTTATCTAGGGCGTTTTTTATTTTTTATTTTTATTTTTTGTAAATGTTCTTCTTTGGTTATTAAATGTGCTCACAAAATTTAGATAGACATATTAAATGTTACTAATTAAATTTTAAAATATTTTTATATAAAAATATAAAATTTGATCCATAAGTTTATATTTTATAAAAATAAGATTAATCATTTTAAATTTCATTAAAAAAATACTCATGATTGGCTTGAGCAGACTGTTTGTACTATGTGAAATGGTTATATTAAAAAATAACTATTTACACTACTATTGTTGACTAGTGAATCTTCATAAATTTGGAAGTTTATAATCATAAACATGTATTCATAAATTTATCAATGCTACATCTTAGGATATTCTGGTATCTCATTTATCATGAACTATAATTTACTTAGGGGTGACAATTTTGGCGAGTTGGGTTAAATTTGAGCAGGTTATAGTGGGTCAAGACAACAAACGGGTCAAGACCCAATCTAACCCAAATTTTCTAGGGTCAAAATGGGTTGGGCCAAAACGAGTTGAGTAATAGGTTATATAGAGCGGGTCAAGACCCAACCCGACCCAATTTTTACTAAGTTTTTCTTATTTTATTTTTTCTTTTTCAATATTTAGTACTTAATTAAAAGATATTTTTCTTTATTCTGACTATATAAAACATATCAAATTAAAGAAAAAAAGTGTTTAAAAAATATTTTGACAAGATCTCTCTTGAGTCAATTCGGATTGCATATCAACTCAATTTTAAATGGGTTGAGTTGAGCTAATAAATAGGCAGATTATTAACCCGCTCAAACTTCAACAGGTTTGGCGGGTTAGAAATTTTTGGACCATTTCCACAATTTACGGGTCTTATAATACAAGGGGAGTAACACAATTAAAAAAAAATCTTATTTTTGATTCAAATAAAACTTCAAGTTCAATCACAGATCAATCTGATTTCAAACCACGTCCGAATGAACCTTATTATATAGTTATGTACAATGCACTATTGAGATCACGTTAACGCGGTTGGGCAGCTAAGTTTGAATAAATACTTAGACTTTAATTTTGTACACAGAGAATTTGTACACGTACCTTAGTTATAGTAACTTGTATATAAAGGCCCTCATGCATGCAAATATTATTATACAATCATAGTTTGTTTAGAGTTGTCATCTTAATAAAAACAGAAATTTTTACTGTCTACTATATTATGGCATCCTTAACTAGGAACCTCTTACTTTTTTGTGTTTTATTTGGTTTTGTTTGTTTTAGCCATGCCCAATTGTCACCCAATTTTTATGGGTCATCTTGTCCTAATCTCAAAAAAATGGTTGGCAATGCAATGAAAGATGCGGTTAATAGAGAGGCTAGACTTGGGGCCTCTGTTCTTCGTTTGTTCTTTCACGATTGCTTTGTTAATGTAAGTTGAACTCTCTTTCAATCGTATGTTGCAATAAGTTATCTGTCTTATTACAGGTAATTATCGTTGGACAGCGAAAAACTTCTTTTATCTTGAAAATTAAAAAATTTTGTACTTTCTTCGTTCCATTTTATATGAGTTAGTCTGGCTAGTGGCAGAGCTCTGATTTTCATTAAGAGGGTTCAAATTTGAAGAAATAGATACACGAACTAGTCGAAGGAGATTCAACATCTATTATATATAAATATAAAAATTATTTTAAGCATGTATAAGTAGTATTTTTTTTTTTATCGAAAGGGGTTTGGGTGATCCCCTTGATCAAATGGTAGCTCCACCTCTGAGTTTGACTTGGCAGGAAGTTTAAACAATAATATATATTTTTTCTGTCTCATTTTGCGTGGCACCCTTTGACTTGCCACGATATTTAAGAAAAAAAGGATGACTTTTGAAACTTGTGGTTTAAAATTATTTTTAGATATTTGTATGGTTGAGAATCATTTCACTAAGAGTAAAAATAAAATTTTAAAGATAAATTATTTTCATAAGATAACATTCTTTTTTGACGAATCAAAAAGGAAAAAGTAACGGCCAGATAAAATGATATAGATAACTTAAACTCAACATAGTATCCTAATATTATATCTAATATCGTAGTTTCACGTAATATGCATGGTATAAATTTGTAAGAATTAATACCCATACGTATATTCTAATATTGTTTTTATTCCCTATGGTTAAAACTTTCATTAGGGGTGTGACGCATCAATATTACTGGATGACACATCAACATTTACAGGAGAAAAAAATGCAAGACCAAGCATGAACTCTTTAAGAGGATTTGATGTTATAGACACCATTAAAACCAAAGTTGAAGCTGCTTGTCCTAATATCGTATCTTGTGCAGATATTCTTGCTCTTGCTGCTCAACAAGGCACTGTATTGGTAAATATGCATATCATATTTACGTTGGTATAAGTACTTTTTTGATTTCATATTAGTTATCGACATTACTAATTAATTGCATAAAAACTTTTGACACTATCATTATATATTATATACACTTTATTTGTCTTGATTTGTATGATTATTTTCATATTAGTCTGTTATACGTTTTAAAAAAAAATATTATATTCTTATATCAAAGAACAATTTAACTTCAAACATCTTAAATTTTCCCCCTTTAATAAGAAATTTTGTAGCCACATAAATGTTTCACTTCATTTATATGATATACTTCTTTTTAATCTATTTTATTTTATTTTATTTTTAATCATACTTCCTTTTTTACAAACAATTTAACTTTAATCTTAGTTTTTACTTTCTTGCACTTTTGATGATATTCTTTTTCGGATAAACCAAAAGAAAAAGTATGCCACATAAAATGAAAAAGAGGAACTATCTAATTTACTAAATATGTTAATAAATGATTGAAGTATACACGAGATATATATTCTATGTATATTATTTATATGATACTCCATGTATATATATTTCGTTTAGATATACACAGTCTATATATTATTGTGTACATATATACAATGGCGGAGCTGCTCTTTAGCTAGGGGTTTCATCCAAAGCCCCTTCGATGAAAAATTATACTAGTTATACATAATTAAAATTATTTCTTATTTATATATAGCAGATATTGAATCTTTTTCGATTAGTTCTTGTTTACTTTTTCAAATTTTGAACCTTTAATTGAAATTTTGGCTTTGCAACGACATAAATATTTGGAAAAAGTAAACAAAATATACCTAATTTGAAATTATTTACCCTTAGTAGACCCAATTTAAACAATTTACCCTTAATGGACCCATTACTCAAACTATTTACCTTTCTACCCACTTATCATTTTTTATCTCGCATGCTGACGTCAACATGAATACTATGAAATATACTCTGGAGGTATATATATACCATAGTGGTATTATGTAGAATAAACTTAGTCCTTTATGATACTCTGGTGGTATATTGATACCCAATTGGTATATAAGATTTTTTTAAAGAAATAAATAAGAAATAAATAAAAAAATTATTAAACTCCAAATTAGTAGAAAAATATATTCATTATATACTCTGTCAGTATATTTATACAATATCAGTATCATAGAGAATTGAGTTTAATCATCTGTGATACCCTGTCGGTATATGTATACCCTATTAATGTACCATATAAGCATATGTTGACGTCAACATGACATCATCACACGAATTTTAATATTAAGGGATAAAATTTTAATAGTATAAGAGTACAAAATATAAAAGAGTATATAAATATAAATAATTTATTTTAAAAGGATACAAACTTAATTTTTCCTAAATATTTTTCATGCAGCTGGGAGGGCCATCATGGACCGTGCAACTGGGCCGAAGAGACGCAAGGACCGCAAGCCAAAGTGCCGCCAACGCCCAAATCCCCATGCCATCCGCCAGCCTTTCTACTTTGATCTCCATGTTCTCCTCGAAAGGCCTAAACGCCGCCGAGATGACGGCGCTCTCCGGCAGCCACACGATCGGCGTAGCCCGGTGCGTCTCTTTCAGAAATCGGATCCACAACGATACCAATATCGAGTCGCAATTCGCCACCTCACTCAAGACCTCGTGCCCTGCATCTTCTGGCGGCGACGACAACTCGGCCTCGCTGGATCCCCAGACGCCGAGCCAGTTCGATAACAAGTATTATCAGAACTTAATGGCTCGGCGTGGGCTGATGCACTCCGACCAGGAATTGTTTAATGGCGGATCTCAGGATTCATTGGTGCGGAGTTATAGTAATGATGATGCGGCTTTTAAAAGGGATTTTGCGAATGCGATGGTGAAACTGGGGAATATAAGTCCACTGACTGGAAATACCGGAGAGATCAGAAAAAACTGCAGGGTTATTAATTAATATTAATTTAACTACGTGTTTGGTATTTATATAACTATTAACTAATACTAGTTTCATTTACGTGTGTTTTGTATGCGTCTTATATGTTTATCAATAAAAGTGCTTGAAAAATAAGAATAAATTATGTGTAATAATAATATTTGATGTTTTGTTGCATGAAAGGTTTATTGACAGTTTATATGGTTTTATATTATATACTGGTGTTTATGTATCATTATAACATTTATTCAATTTTAAATATACAAAAAGACCAACAAATTTCACCTTGGATCAACAAGGTAAAATCATGTTTTGCGCCATTGACTTGAAATCGAGATTCGGAAGTACTCCATCTCGAGATTCGGAAGTACTCCATCTCTGTCTAACTTTACTTGTCCCCTGCTGATTTGGCACAGGAATTAAAAAGTAGTAAATGACATGGTAATTTTACCAAATCATCCTTTGAATATAATAAATACAATGTCTTGAGAAATGTGATAGGAAAATGACTATAATTAATGATAAGGGCAAATTAGAAACTAAGTGTAAAATTATCTCTTGATTTTATATAATAGACAAGTATTATTGGATATCCCAAAATAACATAGTGGACAAGTAAAGATTGACGGAGGGAGTATTAGATAAGGATAAAATGGATAAAAATAGGTAAATTATTCATTAATTTTCGAAAATAAACAAGTGTTATTAAATATCGTAAAATAATATACACAAATAAAGATGAACGGAGAGAGTAATTCCTAAATAAGTAATAGGAGTAGTATTATTAGAGAGCTCAATTAGATCTCTCTATTTTTGCATGCATGTTGCATTTTCCAATAATATGGATTTAAGTCACTGCTTCAATTTATTTTTATTTGTTCATTTTTGAATTTTGTAGTTTGCGTGTTTCTTAATGATTTGGCTAATAAATAATTAATGAAAAAAAAATATTGAAATTGTTAAAGTTTGAATTGTTTTTCTATAGAGAGAAACTACATAAAAATATTGTAAGTCATAATACTTAGTAATTAAAATAATTTGAAAAAATCTAGGTGAAAAATATAATACTAAGACAAATAAATTAAAATAAATGATATACTTAATTAGTTAGATTTAAGTATTTGCCAGCTATATTAATCAACAATAGTTACTTGCAGATGAAATTATTCAAACTGATATAAATCAAAAGGACATTACAACCCTTTGAATAAAACGTCATTTCATTAAATGCAAGAAAATGATGAGACACAGTATAACATTTTTAATTATTCAAAATATGATACAATACTAGAAAGTCAAAGATAATTTATTATTTTATACTTATTTTCCCTTTATTTTAAGTACTATGCATTTTTCAACAATTAGAGACTTATAATAATTGGAGATGATATAATTATTTATTATTTTTTTAAAATAAAGACATATCAAATTAAATATGGATAAGTAAATATATAATGAAAGAAATAGGAGTAGTAATTATGTATATAGGGAAATTTCAATAACTTAATTAGTTAATTGACTATCTAAACTTTTGTGTTATTGGTGAA
Source organism: Solanum virginianum (assembly GCA_000787875.1). Lineage (NCBI taxonomy): Eukaryota > Viridiplantae > Streptophyta > Magnoliopsida > Solanales > Solanaceae > Solanum > Solanum virginianum. The sequence continues at coordinate 24,667 of DF357636.1, forward strand.
AGTTCAATTTTTCAGCAGTAATTTATCAAAATCTTTTGAATCAACAAAAAGAACTTTATCTTTAAAAAAAATAGTTTCAAATTATGTAGGTTCAATTTGATGAAATTCACTGCTAGTTTCAAATTATATAGGTTAAATTCGATGAAGTTCACCTATAAAATTTAAAAATCTAAAATAATAATTTTTTTTTAAATATAAAAATTGAAAATACTTTTTTTTTTTTGTGATTTTATCGCATGTTTTAGCTCAATCACAAGGTATTTTATGAAACTAAATTAAAGAAATCAAATTAGTGTTAAAAAAGGAAATGCACACACGTAGTCCAATATTCAGCTGCCCATTTGGTTTTGATTTTTTATTTATCAAAATATTTACACTATCTTAAAAATAAAAAATAATAAAAAATTAAAATATATATATATATATATATATATATATATATATATTTATATAATGGATTAAAAATAATTATTAAGTGATGTGATAGTTAGTTATAGTCAAATTGAATTTAATTCAAAAAAAATCTTCTTTCGTAACAAAGTTTCCTTCTTCAAAATCTTCCTTCTCCTTTCTAGCTTTCACTTCTTTAGTCGAATCTTCCATCTTATTTAACGATCTTGAGCTAGTAGAAGGTCTTTCAAAAAAAAAACTTTCAATTTTTTTAAATAATATTATTTATTGTAATTTTCCGTATTACTATTTCTTGCAAATGTGTTTAAATATGATTGTCAATTTTATGACAAATCATAAATTTATTTACTTATATTTTGTGATGATAGCGAAGGGAACACCCACAATCTTAAAATTTTGAAACCGTCATTGATTGGAGATTACCATACTTATAATATAGTATACACTTTACAATAATTGCCTCTCATTCAAATACACTTATGTTAATATTGTGTGCACATATAATTTGAAACTACATACATTAGATTCAATCGTTCACATATACAATTGATATCTTTACATACATAAACCGATAAACATATGTCTAACTTCTACTTTAAAAACATTTAACTTCTGTTTTGAATACATCTACACGTATATATCGTTAATATATACACTTACAATTAGATATTTTATCTGTATAACTTCAATTAGGGTTAGGATTAAAACTTATACGTACAAATACAATATATTTTAATATGTTGATAATAAAAATATTACTAGATTTTCTTTTTTTATTTTTAAAAAACTTCAATATACATATAGGTCCCATGCCCAATGTTAAGGCACATGGAATGGACCTTCAAAGACACTCGTCCTCTAATGCTTTGCTCTTAATTCCTTGTTCCTATATTGTCTCCTCGTCTCTATCCACTTCAACTTTACTACATTAATTTATTATTTTGACTTTCGTCTCAAATTATCTATTTTATAGTTCAAATTATAATCAATATGACATTACATAATTGAACTTTACCCAGAAATCAACTGTTAATCAATTTTGATAGTCAAGTTTATAATTCATGATATAATTGCATCATACATGCTTTGGCCTAATTCGATTGTTCTGAAGCTAATGAAATCGTCAAGATTTCATCCGAGACTGCTTACTGGAATAAATTCATTTTATGAGTATAACTTCCCAATTAACTCTACAATCTATATAACTCTCGAATAACCCCTCAATAATCATCCACTAGTTCC
>DF357636.1:34223-46021 GCA_000787875.1 Solanum virginianum
ATCCACATTTTCCTTTTGTGGCTCTTTTCGGGTGGAGAATTCTTTGGCGCATAACATAAACTGAAGTATTTCATTTTGATGCATTTTGATACTAATGAACTTTTCTATGTACAGGTGAATGGTGAAGCAAATATTTCATACATTTGCTCTCGCTATTACAGAGCTCCAGAACTCATATTTGGTGCCACAGAATATACAACATCAATTGATATTTGGTCAGCAGGCTGTGTCCTTGCTGAGCTTCTTATGGGACAGGTTTGTGTTATTTTATCTTTGTTTGCAAGTTGATAATTTCCATCTATTTCTTCATTGAAGATTTAAATTTATTGAGCTTTCATCAATCATAAACTATGACAGCCGCTCTTTCCTGGCGAAAATGCGGTAGACCAACTGGTGGAGATTATCAAGGTATGTCTTTGTATTTCATTTGGACATCCTAGTGATCTCAGACAACACTTTCATGGATCTCTGTTTATGAATAAGAAACCTTGTCACAGGTCCTTGGTACACCTACTCGGGAAGAAATTCGATGTATGAACCCTAACTACACAGATTTCAGATTCCCACAGATTAAAGCTCATCCTTGGCACAAGGTATCGAGTGTTATTGTTATATTTTGGTAGTTATTCTGCAGTAGATCATTCTCTTGTTGAAATATTTTTATGTTAACTACCCCTAAAATCAAGTTTAGTTGAAAAGACAGCTAAAAGGCTTCCATGGTTTCAGTTATTCCATAAAAGAATGCCCCCTGAAGCAATTGATCTTGCTTCTCGGCTTCTCCAATATTCACCAAGTCTTCGCTGTACTGCACTAGAAGCATGTGCTCATTTTACAAGTGATATTCTTTATTGTTATTTCATCTACAAGACCATTTGTTGTATCAGTCTATTTATCTGCTTCTACTCCTTGCAGCTGGAAGCATGTGCTCATTCATTCTTTGATGAGCTTCGTGAGCCCAATGCCCGTCTCCCAAATGGACGTCCATTTCCACCTCTTTTCAACTTTAAACAAGAGGTAAAGTTTTTGAAATTTTCTTACTTTACTGATTATTATATTTCTCCTTAACTATTATGCAGTTGTATGCACTCATCTGAAAATTCACTTCATTAAGTAAAGCATCTTTTTCCCTTATCCACTCTTTTGGATGTTTGTTATAAATAAAAAGGAAGGAGGTGGGATTGAAGGTGGAGGGATACATCTTGTTCTCGTGTGAAGTGATAAATACAAGAAACAAACTATTAAAGTAAATCCTTTTGTGGCTAAGGATTTTCAAAATGATTAGTACAGGAAAATGGTGCATTACATATTAGTTCACGATTTTTGCGTGTTCTTCCTGTTTTCTTAATACTTCTAAAAGCATCATGCGTCATGTCGGTTAACTTCTTTGTTCCTTTGCTTTTGATAATGCATTGTCTTTTCCCTCTCATATAACAATCACTCACGCAACCTTTTGTCCTTCCGCCGCTTCAAAAAGTGAGACCTGAAGATTCTCTTTACATGTGCATGGATCCAAGCAATCCTATTAACTTTGTTGTCAATTACTGTGGAACCATTTAATAGAACTGATAATGGTGATTGGCTGTCATGAGACTTTATCTTACAGTAAATGATGATTTTAGAAAGTTACTACTTGGTAAATCCTTCTATTTCTCTACATCTAGCAAATCTTTAGACATTTTCTTCCGCGATCATTAGACAGTGGTTTTGGCTTCCCAGCTACTATCAGAAATATATTTAGGAATTACAGAGGTCCCTGTTATTATGGGATGATACTTCTCCCTGATGTTGGATACCTTTTTTTTAATTTTTTTTTTAATGCTGCATTAAGTTGGGACTTTTTGTGCTATGGCAGACATTTGAACCTTTCTTTCTTTGTGAGTAAGAGGATCATTTTTAAATTGATTCGAGAGTCAAAACTTCCCTTCATGCAAGATGTTAGGGATCATGAAACTTAAGTTTATGTTCTGGCTGTTGCTTGCAGTTAACTGGAGCTTCACCTGATTTGGTCAACAAGCTGATCCCTGAGCTTGTGAGGAGGCAACTTGGTTTGAATTTTCCCTTTCCCAGTGCAACGTAATTGTACTAATGTAATGTAGAGTTGGTGTATGAGGAAATATAGGGAGTCATTTCGGCTTAACCAGCTGCTATGTACGCATGTATAGTTGCTGTTTCGCTTACAAGGAAGTGATCTGTCTAGTATGTTGTCTTAGCTAATGGCAGACCTGTTGCCTCTTTTGTACATTTGTTTTGATAAGAAGATTTCAGATAGGAGTTGTATTTTTTATTTAAGGTCATGTTCTTAGTTAAAAGTTGTGTCATATTCTGTCTAAGCAATTTTCTTTGGTGATTCACCTCTCCAACTCTAGTTATAGCCTATCTCTTACATCTCTTAACTCGGATACTGCTTTTCACATGCCCTGTCGCTTTTTTCATGTTGTACACCAATAATGTCACTCCAACTTTGCCCTGTATAAGGAAAAATATTTACATCTCGTATAATCCTTGGAAGAATATGCAAACTCCCTCGCAGAAAAATTGATCTACTACGTTCTTGAGTCAAGCTTATTTAGGTAATGTTGTGCTAGCTGATACATGTAAATATGTAATGAGCACCAAGTATAAATTATTACTTCCGGAGGCGAATCCAGGATTTTGATTTAACATTTACGTTATTCATCTCTAAAGTCATTTAAATATGGAAAAATTAATTCTTATCTATTCAAATAGTAAATTCTACTATATAAAATCTCGGAAGGAGAGCAGGAGTTCACGTAAACCCAATGACCCTCACCCCCGTAAGCCCCTGATTACTTCCGTCCATGACACCATATAACAGCAAAATACTTCAACAAGTTGGCAAAATATCATGTAACTATGCTGTTGAATATGAAAAACAGAAGTTCCTTGACACTTCGGGATGATGAATGTCTAGAATGTACCCTAAAATAACTACTTCACCTCAACGTTGCTAATGACTTCTATACCTCAAAATGGCTCTATTTATTTCCCCTCCCCCTCGGTACGATTATTTTAACTCAACTATTACAACTTCTTGTGATCAATTTACTTTCCAATCACAGAAAAAGGAATTCTACAAAGTGTCCGTCCTACTAGTAGGAAGCAGAGAGAAGCACCAGGGGGCAAATGAATTTCCACAGCCTGTCCACAGCTGATTATTGAAACCATGATGTTAGAACTTAAGCAGATTTAGTGACCTCATGAATAGCGTTTGCCAAGTAACCAACATTTCCAGTAGTAACTCCTGCCATACTGCAAAAAAAAAAAATAGGGAAAAAACATATCAGATATGAGATAATAAAATTGTATAAGAACGCAGGTGCATATAACCTTGAACTTGGTGACTGAATAATTATTACCTGATACGACCATTACGAGTCATGTAGATGTGATACTCTTTTGTCAATCGGTCTACTTGTTCAGGTGTCATCCCACTGTAGCAGAACATGCCAATCTGTAGGAAGTATTCGAACATCAACAGGGCAGTAGGTGAACCATAGTAATTTTCTTGTAGTTATGTACTGGTACAGAAAATGACAGTAATTGATTTCAATACCTGGTTAGTTATGTGCTCCCAGGACAGAGGTGAGCCCAACTTCTCAAGGTTTTCTCTTAAAGCAGTTCTCATCCCAATGATGCGATCAGCCATGCCCTGGAAAAAGAACTCTTTTAAGTCACTGAAGTTTTACACTGAACATATGAGGTTCTGAAAATGAGTACCAAGCTAAAGAGCAGCCGCAGCACCACCAAGAACTCACCTTCACTTCTCCAAGCCATAGATTTTTCAAGTTTGGATCTCCAAGGATGGTAGAAACAACAAGCGCACCATGAACAGGTGGATTACTGTACATGGGCCTGGCAAGTTGCTGCAACTGACTTTTCACTGCCACTGCTTGTTTTTCATCTTCACAGACAACACTGTAGTGCATTGAGGAACCACAACAAAAACATTGGAAATCTTTTAGCTTTATTGGACAAAAGTAATCCAAAATTTTCATCATCTTTAAGAGCAAAAATATTGGAAGTCTTTGAACTTTATATTATACTTGACAACAAATGAAATTTATCAAGTAATCCAAACATTTCTACTAAATTCTTTAATGTATACAAACTTGACACAGAACAAACTTTTCTGTGTCACACCACCATATACACAACAGAAGCATCTAATCCATATAAGGGGAACCAACTAGCTTTGATTAAAATTCAGTTGTTGTTAACGCTGATATTAGATCAGGTGTTTGACAGGAGTCCTTTCTGACTAGTAAGGGACTTGTATGCGCTATATAGGGATAAGTACAAGGATTTATTATTAAATGACAGTATATGATATATGATAAAATTAAGGCAATTAGTAAATGTACTTACGAGGTTTAACAAAAAGTTTAAGTTCTGATTATTTGAAAGAGAAAAGAACATATCCAGAAACAACGTGAAGATGGTAGTACTACTGATTTCAACAAGTCGATATGCCTGAGTGGTTAAGGAGACAGACTTGAAATCTGTTGGGCTTCGCCCACGCAGGTTCGAACCCTGCTGTTGACAAATTTCACTTTTCTTGGATTTTAAAAAAAACTACTGATTTCGGAATTGGAAGATAATTTTAAAAGATAGACCAATTATGATTAAAAAAAGGTTAGTTTTTACTCTCCAGATTATAACCTAGCAGAACAGAATAGTTCCCAGTGTCATCCCATAAGTGGGATGTGCGGAGGGTGGTGCGTACCAGCCTTAGCCCTACTCTGTGAAGATAGATAGGTTGTTTTTAGATAAACCCTCATCTCAAGATTATAACTAGGCCAAATAATATATCATCTTGGTAGTAGTATTTTACCTTAGGCAACCAACTCTCTGGCCATATAGCCCCATATTTTTTGCATATGATTGGGCACATCCTATCGGATGACCATCCTCAAGAAATATCCTAATAGCCTTAGCATCCTTCTCTGGATTTCCACTTGCAAATCCTTGGTAGGCCATGTCAAAGAAAGCAAAATGTCCCTTCACCTGGAACCAGTATAATAAATTCAATACAAGACTTGTGACAAGAAAAAGGAGAGAAATTTACAAGGCATTACCTTGAACTGGTATGAGATCTCCCTCCATTGTTCCTCTGTCGGATCCACCCCAGTAGGATTATGAGCACAAGCATGAAGCAGAAAGAATGATCCTTTTGGGGCATTCTATGTAAAAGAAAATTGTAATAGGTGAGGATAACACATATAATGGCAATCGGAGGAAAAACACCATATCATGAAACAGGGAACCAAGCATCAAGGAAAACATCTCAACTCTGTGTGTGGTCTCGTACCTTTATATCATCCATCAATGCAGCAAAGTCCAAACCCTTTGTATCAGGATGATAATAATGATATGTTCTCTGAGGGACATGAGCATCTCTCCAAATGTTATGATGACTGTCAAAAATCTTATATTAGTAAATGACAGGAGATCAGAATTTTTTTGGTCATTTTATATGCTAATGTTTTACTGTGCAAAACCAATCTAGGAAGATCAATCAAGAAGCTAAAACAATGCGGCAAAATGTACTTACTTAGACCATGTAGGAACAGGAATATAAATCTGTGAATCAGGACAAAAGCGCTTTTGGAAGTCTGCAAAAATTCTGCATGCGCCAGTTCCTGATAATGCTTGAATTGCAGCAATACGTTTATCTTTTATCAAGTCTGAGTTCTCCCCATAGGCTAACTTCAGTGATTCCTCAATCATGTTGACACTCCCTCCCATAGGAAGATATTCCCTGGAAAATGATGAATTGTCAGCGTGAGCAGGTTATTGAACTAAGATAACAACAACATAACCACTGGAATCCCACAAGTGGGGTCTGGGGAGGGTAGAATGTACGCAGATCTTACCACGACCTCTTAGAGGTAGATAGACTGTTTCCTGGGAACCCTCATCTCAAAATAAGATATCCACATAATATGACGTTTTGTCTTTTAAAATAACCACTCTGGCCTTTTCTTAGCAATGCTGAAAACATTTTGATTCTTACTTTCAAATTCATTGTCATATTTCCACATAAAGCATTTCAATCCGTGTAAAATAATCCAATAGATTTCTAAAGAGTAAAGACAAAATCAGAACATTGACATAGAGAAGTTACATAGTACTTCATAGTTTAGGACATTACAAATGTCGGACAGAAACAATTTTCAATTTAAGAAAATTCATGTAAAAGAAATTGAAAGGTAAAGGTTGACGTAAAAGAAATTCCATAAAGAAAAAAATCTACTTGTTATTTAATTTTTAATAGAACTTATTATTTTAATTATTCTTCTACCACAATGATTAAAATATACAATTTAAATAAGAACGTATTCGGTTTCAAGTCAAACTTCGTAAAACAACATGGGATGTAAAGAGCAGATCTTTCAAAATTAAACGCCATTAGACAGTAAAGGTGAATTTGATATTAATAATTCATCTTGGCAGAAAGGCTCTAAAAAAGCAGAAGATAGTATTAGAAAAGGGATTCATCTCTACCATCCATATAGCAGTAAAAATGAGAATATGAAGGACAAGTATCATTAAGATGCCAAAAGGAGAGAAAGAAAAACTAAAGAATCAAACTGGTCAGTGGAATATAAAAAAGGATACTTTATACAAATATGCATTCACAAATACACTCATTGATGCACGATAATCAACAAGAAGTGGCTATAGTAAAAGAAAATAAAGAATAGTCAGCACGGTGTTTGGTTTGGTTTGGTTCGGATTTGTCAAAATCAAACTAAATGTTTCGTCAGTTTTTTTTCCTCGTTACATGAATAGTTTAATAAGTCAATATATATATACAATAACTTTTCAATGCTCTACACATTCAAACTTAAAATTTTTGTAATAATTAAAGACAAAAGTCTACTTAAATAATGTATATGTACCTATGTAATTACTAAAAAAGCACAAAACTTAAATAATGTTTTCCAGAGAGGAAGGACAAATTCAAATTCTCTCCCTAGAGAACAAAATAGAGAAATCGTGAGAAACACTCACATGTTAAAACTGCCAGCGATCCTCCGCTCTGCTTCTCTGACACACTCCAGAACCACAGGCTTTCCGTTGTTATCCCTGTAAGCTCCCTTGAAATCACAACAAAATTGATTTTCAAAAAGCTCATTAGTGTTTGCTTAACTAGATCAAGCTGAAAAATCTAGAGCGCATACAAATTTCAAATCCAGATCAATTGAGATCCACTGTCCGAATACTCTGTAGTATCATTTCAGATTACGGATGATTATTTTAAACCAATCTATCAACTTATATAGTTGATTATAAGATTTACATCAGTTAAACTTCGATTTAATTAATCTAAACTCACAGAAAATAGAGCTAAGCATACGCAATTCTCAAATTAAGGAGCTAAATCCATGGTTAACAAAAGTGAGTAAACGAGATAGAAAACGAAGTAAATCAAAGCAGAGCAAAGAGAAGATAACTTACAACGCCAACATTGACTTTGTCGGGGCTAGGATCGGCGAGGAAGGCTTCGGTAACGCCGAGTATAGGATCTTTAGGAGCCGGCTCAACGTTTCGCCACCACGACGACAAGGATCGAGCTCCAAGCGACGAGCTAAACTTGAATTGACGACCGGAAATCGCGGCTCGGATCGCCATGGCTGGAGCGGAGAGAGGATTTAGCGAAATCGGAGAGCGTGTTTGTCGAAGTATGATAGAGATGGAGTTTATATAGGAGACGGAAGCGTAGTGGACTGAGCGAACCGTAAATGTGCGTGAATGGTTTTTTTTAACGGCTTTTGCCTCGAGAAGCGTAACACTGTCATTAAACGGCGAAAAACTGACGCTGTCTTTTTCGTTTTGGCTTAAAGGTAGGGGTAAAAGAGTCAAAACACTCGGATATATTATATTAAAAATTAATATTAAGCTGCCAATATTTATCTGGACTGATTCGTAGATAGAGATAGTCAGATAGCATCAATATTCCCATTTTCCGATTATTTTGAAAATTAATTACTTTTGTCTTTTATCTTAATTTATACGATAACATATGTATATTTAGAGACCTTTTTTATATAATGAGATGGATTATATTAATTAAATGTATAATTAACTTTTTTTATTCAAAAATTTAGTTCTAATTTATTTGTCACATTTTAGATTAACTATCCTACATATTTACGTACCAAGAAAACATATGAATCTCTATCATATTATTATGTGTAATATCACAAAAGATGCAATAGAATAATAGAGATCTATTCACTCTTTGAGTTTTGATCATATATTATATGGTATGCGAGTCCTTAAAATTGCCATGAAAGTTCCTTTATACTCTAATTTTATTTTTTTAAAATAAAAAGCGTAAAGTAGGACATTAGAATAGTACTAGACTACTAGTGTTAGGCTAATATTTAGAATATATAATATATATTTTTAAAAAGGAGTCAATATTTTTTCTTTATAAAGCATAAGTTTTTAATAAAACATGATGGACATAGGTTCCTCTTTTTGGATTAACAATTATAATGGGTAGATAGATTAGTAAAATATTAATTTCTAATGAGTTAATTTGATGAATAAGGAATTGAAGGGACAGAATAAACCAATGAATAACGTTGTCAAGCTCTTGATTATCATCAAAGGTTGTTAACTAAAATTTCAAAGCTGAAAACTTATATTTTAATTAAGATTACTTTTTATATGTGATAAGTATCCATATATGTATATACACATACTTAGTATATTTGATTTTCTTGATAAATTTTGGATGTTTACGTATTATATATTTAATTACGAAAGTTTCGTGAGAGGAAATAATTTACTACTCCTTCTGTTAATTCATATTAAGTTAATTGTTAGGAAATTTTTTATGTTTCAAAATTAGTGAATTGTTCACTTTTCAAGGGATGTGTGAGAAATTTTTTTCAATTTTACCTTTCATTAATTAAGTTTTTATGGTTGAGTTTTGTATAAGAAATAAATGATGCATTAAATGAGCGTGTAGAGTTTGAAAAGGGTAAAAATGAAAAAAAAACATGATTAAATTTTATCTTTATTTGTTTTTCTTAATATGTGTGAAATGACCTAACAATTCACTTAATATGAAACAGAAGATGTACTAAACAAGATCGGATGGAACCCTACTAAATAAGTCTCTATCTAAATTATATATTGCGGTTCCTATTGTATCATCCGAACTGAACTAGAACTTTTAAGGGGTATAAGTTCTGGCTGAGATTAACTATCTTAAGATTAATTATATCAATATGGATTTTAATGCACTTTGCGTTATTCTTAGCCAGAGGTTTGAGACTCGAATCTTCATATGGAGAGCATCACCTTAAATGGGCCTTTCAATGTAATTTAATCGGAGTTTTAATGAAGGATTCAAATATTGAGTGAAATTTTTTTTCAAAAAAATTATTAAATTGACATTACTTATGATGGGATAGTTATTTTATTTTTTATTGATTATTTGATTTATTATATTAAAAATAACATGTGTTATATAATTTTTAAGAAGAAGTTGTTAAATTTATAAAAATATCTTCGACCTTATTTAATAGAATATAATCTTAAAGGCATTTTTATTATTTTATATTTTATAATTTATTTTGAGATAATTAATCCGGATACTATTATTCCATCCTGTGACACTAGTAAGTAGTAAGATAACCTAGTATTAACTATTCTATTTTAAATTCATCTTAAAATTAGCAACCAAATAAAAAAAAGACAATATTAAAATTTTATATTATGTAAATAAAAAAAAAAGACAATATTAAAATTTTATATTATGTTTATGGTTGCTCACCATGCAAATGGAGAGTTGGAAATAAAGAAGAATTGAATTAGAAGATGCCTACATAACTTTGACTCCGGCCATTTTAGCTTGTATTTTAGTATGTAATACAAAATTATTATTTCAAATACGTGTTTGGATATATAATTTGAGATTATAATTTTAAATTCTTCAAAAAATATGATTTGATATTTGAAATTATGATTTCAAATTTCTGAAGGTAAAATGTAGTATCTTAGGATATTTCAATATTTTGTTTATGAGTAAAGATCTACTCATTTTATAAGACTGTATTAGAATTGAGAAAATTTTGATAGTTTTCATAGCTTGTGAAATTTTTATGTTTACGAAAAAAGTACAACTAAGAAAATCTAAATCGCATGTCCGAATGAAACTGAAACTTCAAATCAATTTGATTTTCATATTGCATGTTCAAATAATCTTCTAGCTCATTTGTCCATGTGATATGAAATCATATGAGATAAAGTAGAAATTTTATTTGCAATTTCAATTTTGAAATTGCATTTTTTGCTCACAAATATAAAACCTTCATAAGTTGTAAAAACTATCAAAATCATCCTAATTTTTAATACAATTTTACCTAAAGGTGTGTAAGAATCGAACTGGCCAATGAATCAAACTGTTAAGGATCAAAACCAATAAAACATATCTTATTGGTTTAGCAAATTTGAAAATAAAAAATCAATAAACTGAACTGATAATATATAAAATCGAATCGAACCAACCGAAGCGCACTCCAATCTTACCAAATACAAAAGTTCATAACAAAAGTATGATACAGTATCGCAAAGCTATTCTTAAAAAATGCAATATTTATTGATTGAACTTTCGTACAACAAAAAAATAATAAAAGTGGACATGAGTTATAGTGTACTACTCTTAATATAATTGAACATGATTAATATCTTTAGTAACTATATCATGATTTTCTTTTCATATTCCACTAATATTTGATCACTCATTTAGTATATATTCTAACAAAAATTGTATATTGATCACTCATATTCCGCTAATATTTGATCACTCATGTTCGCTAATATTTGATCACTCATTTAGTATATATTCTGCTAAAATTGTAGATTTTTTTTGGTAACAAAGTATAAACTAGTGAATCATTTTTTGTATTTGAAAAATATTTAAATGATATGAAATTCTAAATCAAACCTTTTGGAGAATTTAAACATTCATCACATGTCTATTCATTAATTTTATTTCATGATTTCAAGTTAAAGTTTATCAGAATCATATGTTACTTATTTCATATGTGGCTTGAAATGGGTTTTGGTATCTTCGTTGTAAATTATGATTAATTTTACCTTCTACACTTTTTTTCAATAGTAATTAAAAGTACTCTTTTAACAAAATGAACTCAATACATTTCTTCCTCTCAAATTAAAGTATACTTACATTTTGGAAATTTGTAATTCTTTAAACGGAAAAGGGCCAAAACGTTCTTCAAGTATTTGAAATGGTACAAAAATATCCTTTTTCCACCTTTTGGGTCTAAAATGTCCTTTTCATTCATCTTCAGGGCCTAAAATGCTCTTCTACTTAACATATTTTTTAATAAATAATTTAAATAATTATTTTAGACACGTGACGACCATCAATATTATTTAAAATTATTTATAAATTACATTTTGCCCATCCAAAATCACCCAAACCATAATTTTAAATAATTTAATTTTGACCAATAGATGATTGTCATGTGTCTAAAATAATTATTTAAATTATTTAATAAAAAATTTGTTAAGTAAAAAGGCATTTTAGGCCCTAAAAAGTAGATGAGAAGGGCATATTAGGTCCAAAAATGGAAGGAGGATATTTTTGTACCATTTCTAATACTTCAAGGACATTTTAGGTCCTTTTCCGTTCTTTAAAAAAGAGATATAAACAAGCGATAGAAACAAACATTGTTGGGACGAAATTGCTATCGTTGAGTATCCGAGGAGCCCCGGCACCCCCCCCCCCCCCC
>DF357636.1:46092-76725 GCA_000787875.1 Solanum virginianum
CCCCGCTTTTTTTTTTTTAAAAAAAAAGATATTATAGCAAGATATAAATGGGCCAATAAAGACAAGTAGATAAACACATGAATCGCATCGACTAGCTTTGAGTCGTTGAGTGACAATTCCTCCATCTTTTAAGAAAGCACAGCACGCAAATGGAAAATCAAAAATATTAAAAAAAATTGAAAGATTTTTTTTTATTTGTATTGGGTGTTCGAGTCTCTTAGAGCCCCGACTAACCCGGAGGTGCAAAGGCCCTCGGCAAGGAGTTTCCCGCAAATGCACCATGCTTAATTCAGGTTTTACCCAATCTAATGACCCTCAGAAATTGTTTGCACCCAATGAGTTTCAAACTTGAGACCTTGAAAGGAAGCAAACTTCAAGGCTCAAGTCTGTTACCACCAGACCAACCAAAAATTGAAAGAAATATCAAATACACTTTCGAAATCTTGATCAACTACAGATTGTTGCTATAATATTATCAAAAATATTTTTTGAAAACATTACGTCAACAAAAATATTTTCAAAATTGATACAAAATCTCCACTGAACTAATAAAGCTTCCTGCATACTAAAGAACGACTTGAAGCAAAGCATGTTCGTCAATTCATAAAGAGGATATGCTTTTTCCATTCATTTTCTTTATTCTCTATTCTTCCCTTTATTTCATTCATAATTCGAGTTTTTCACTAAACAAATCCATAAATCCTTCATTAGCAAATTATGCAGAATTGTGCAGCAACCAGCGAAAAATCGAAAATAGAGGGGGTTTCAAGCAGTGAAATTAAAGAATCTGATGAGCAAACACACGAAGAAGTCAAGGAGAGCGACAAAACAGAGAAGGGTGCGGAAGTTGTTATAGATATTGATGACAAATCAGAGAGTAGTGAGAATGAAGAAAAAGGTAAAGTATGTCGAATATGTCATTTGAATGATGAGTCCATGGAAATATTGCAGCTTGGTTGTGATTGTAAAGCAGAGCTTGGTGTTTCTCATCGCCATTGTGCTCAAGCATGGTTCAATCAGAGAGGAAACAGGTACAACATTCTATTTACAAATACCATAATTTATATCTACGTTGCTCCGACTCTCTAAAAATATGTGTCGGATCCTTCAAAAATACACTATTTTCCAAGGAATGAGATCTAAACTGCAAGTGACATGAACAGTGAAAACTTCATAGAATTTGACTGAATTCATAATGTAAGAGCATTGTTTATAGCATTAACTTGTAATTTTAACAGATCATGTGAAATATGTGGGAAGACAGCAAAAAATGTGGAAACAACAACATTAACAGAGAGGCAGAGCAGCAGAATAATGGTGATAGAATGGAACCCAAGGGGAGTAGAAGCTAGAAGAAGAACATACATAACCAGTTCTGCTGCAACGCACGATGATTGTAGATGGAGATGTCAAAAATCCTGCTGTAATTTCCTGCTTGCTTGCTTTGTTATTGCCATTATTCTCCCATGGTTCTTCCGAATTAATTTACCTTAACGAAATACACACTCAAATTTCTTCGTTCATGGGGTAATACATATTATAGTACGACTAGGCTATAAGTCGTAGTCAATTATACTTCTTTCGCCATACCAGAGGAAATGTTTCATCGATATCTTCGCTTCCAGTTTTTTTCAACACAGCCAACTTCTGCAACAATTAACATATATGAATTGCATAATTTATACAAGAAATAAGGTGAAGATGTACGAGTTTAACTTCCTCTTTTTCAACAAGAATGACTTAATTTGACTTCGTACGGAGTTTAAAGAAACTAAATAAGAATTTTCAATTTTGTGGTTCTAAATTAAAGTTATGTCAAATATACTAAAATAATGTGGCCTTAAACATACCATGTGAAAAGCCAAAAATGGAGGTGTTGCCAAAAAAGGAAAAGGATCTTTTTGAAACAGACTAAAAAAGGAAAGTAGGTCATTCCTTTTTAAAAGGAGGGGTATATAAAAAGAGAGATTATGATTCTTTTTTCTTTTTGTTTTGAAAAAAAGAAAAAGGAAATGTAATACGATTTGGTAATTAGAAGATCTATTTGTGGTCTGAAGTTTGGTTGAGCCAGACAGTCAAGTCTTTTAAGCAACTTGAGGTTTTCGACAGTGAAGTTCACCTCTTGGTCTGCTGGAGATCGACTTGTTGATATCAGCCTAGTGTCTTTCTTCGCTTGTTTAATCTGCTTCATTGACAGCTCTCCAGTTTCCCTTGCCTTAACAGGGCTGCTGTTAGAAATGGCAAAAGTATGATAAGCAGTAAGTTAATTTAACTCAGAAGTAACGGAAACATTTTAACAGAGTACCTAAAAGAGCACAAAGCTCTCGGTTCATAAACTCCGACCTCAAAGTGCATGTTTGATTTGTGCCTGTAGGATGAGGCATCTCTGCTAAGTCATCCTCAGATGAATTTCTCTATGATAATACCACTAGTCTTCTCCATTGGGATATAGAAAGGATCTTACAATGACTCATCCTAACAATCATTCTGCATGATAACACAATATGAGATGGTGCATTAGCTTGATTACTCCTCATTTCATCGCTAAAAGAAAGGACAAGAAGATGAGTCGTTTATGTCGCCTCATTCCATCTCATCTTGTGAACTAAACACAGACAGTTTACACTAAAAATCTAGTCCAAGCATATTAAAAGACAAGTCACTCAAGGTTAACTAAACCCAAAGACGAGCAGACGGCAATAACACACAAACAATTGAATAGTTGAACCTAAGATCAATGATTCATGTAGACAACGAGAGGAAGAGTTTAAGGACTTCAGAAGCCTATTCAGCTTGACACAATGTGAACCATATAGTGAAAAAGGCAGTGTCAGAGGTAAAGGATCGTGAACCTTTCTGAAAATGATGTAAAGGATCATGGAAGTGAAACAGAACAAAGAGAATATACACGGAAATATTAGCTAATTAGCTAAAATTTTGGCCTTTGGTTTAATAGTTGGCATTCGCTCCACTTCAAAACGACACAGAGAACCAATGATAGATGTTCTACCAAAGCCTTTTGTTTATACTTACACATAGCAGAGAATGTCCAAAAGTATAAAAGCATACACAGAGCATCATGAAGGTAAAAGTAATTGAAAGGAAGACGGGATACGATAATTAGTTAAGCGAGAGACAGCTTTCTCCGGTATATCAACTATAGAGTGATGCAATTAGCCAAAGAAGATAGCAATGTGTTTATTGCTTTTATCCTTTAATGTTCCAACAAGTAATACTATGCTTTCAAAAGGCATATCAGCATTAACTTTCGACTCACTTTCAATTAGGAAAGGAAAAACCAAAAAATAAGTTCCACGTAACCTAGCTGCCTATTGCAGGAGTTACTGGCCATAAATGACACCAGCAAGCTGCTACTGAATGTGAACAAAGTGGATCCTGCCCACTCCTTTTTTTTTTTGCCTTGCGTTTTCCTGGTGTTATTGAATCTTTTCAATCTCAACTACCAAAAATTAGAAATTGACACTCACCAAAATGAGTTCTTGGCATTTGACAGAAGAAGCTGGCTTACTTGTCCAAAATCTTTGAAATTATTCTTTCTCCTGTCATAGAGAAGGAGAGACAAGGGAAAAACTCATAACTGAAACCGCAATGAAGATCATTTCGGAAAATGAAGATGTAGAGAACTTACAATTTCAAACTTCAGTAGGCAAACTTCTATTCGAGTAGTAACCCAAGTCTGCAAATGATCATAGGCATACCACAACATCAATTATCAACAAACTTGATAGCAGCCAATAGTTGTGGTCACTTAAAAGATCCCAGAAAAGTTACTGGCTATAGTCAACACATCTTAAACAGCTTCAAAGAGGAGAAACAATAAATCTGGCTCAAAATGTAAGGAGACTTCATTTCTACCTATTCAGGGGAAAAGGAGTACTCATCCAACATTTGATTTATCTTCAGCCAAACACGACAGCTTTAATGATTTCAGATTCAGAGCCCAGAATGACATGCTGCAGAAAAGAGCAGTCCTTAATTAAACTGATTGTACTCTACTATCTAGCTTTGGAATTCAATACTAAACGTTACAAAAGAATAAGTGGACAAAGATTATCTGGAAGCTTAATTAAACTGATCGTATTCTCACTTGCATGATCCCTGAGGTTTTAAAGCTTCTATAAGCGTTACAAAGGAAAACCTTAGGCTATTAAACAAGGTCAACACTTGAGTGGCAAAGTTGAACATCGTCCCTAATTAATTATGCTCTATCTTAGCCAATCGAATTTTAGACTGGACCTTCCTTGCTTCTTGCGAATATCCAGAACAACGAAGGCCATCAATAACACCACGTTTATCTGATTTAAGAATTTTCATGCCACCTCTTATACACGATAGTAATATCTTAGATGCTGCACGAAACCTCCTAGCATTGCAAAGACTATGCACCATAGTGGAGTAAGTAATAGAATCTTTGGTATCCATTGATTCAAACATCTGTAAAGCATGATCAAGGTGACCAGCTTTACACAACCCGTTAATAAAAGAATTCAAAGCAACCAAGTTAGAATCAAAACCCATCATACTCATATAGTCCAAATGTTGTTTCGCCTCTTTGAAATTACCAGTCCTGCACAAGCCATCAATCAAGATAGTGTGGGTGTACTGGTCACACTCCAACCCTTTTTTTTCTGCCTCGTATAACAACTTATAAGCACTATCCAACTGACCTTCTTTACAGTATAGGTTAACAATGGTATTAAAAGACACCATTTCAAGGTCAAAACCATTTGAAATTATATAGCCCAGGTACTCCTTGGCCTCATTCATCTTCCCAGTTTTAATTAACATACTTGCAACTGTACAGTAAGCGAAGCCATCATATGTATATCCTTTCCTTCTCATCTCTGCAAAGATCTTAAGGCCTTCTTCAAATTGTCTACATCTGAAGCAGCATTTCATTACTGTCGTATAAGTAATGGCATTGGGGATATGACCTGATTCTACCAACTCGTTGAGACATTTTTTTGCAGCTTTTCCCCGTCCTAATTTGCACAGCCCATGAATAAGAATGTTGTAAGTTGCTAATTGGGGAACAAATCCACGATGTTTTATACTCCTAAATAACATTAAGGCATTCTCTGTATATCCATTCATACAAAGACCATTGAGTAATATATTGAATGTTGCTGGCTGAACAGAAATATCTTTCAAAAGAATATCCTGAAAAACCCTGTATGCCTCATCTGGCTTTCTTAATTTAAAGAAGCAATGCATTAATGTATTGTAACTCCAAACATCAGGAAGAATACTCAGCTCCAGCATTTCTTCAAACAGATCGAAACATCGAGATAACATGCAATATCGGGCAGCTCCAGCTATTAAAGAGTTATATGTAATAGCATCAGGATTAATTCCAGCCTCTTTCATCCTGTAAATGATGGAATAACCTGCATCAATGCCAACAAAGCGGCAATATGCTGTAATCAGTGTATTATAAGTGACCACATCTGGTTGTACTCCAATTCTTATGCCATCAACTATTACAGCTTCAGCTTTCTCCAATTGTTTGTCTTTACAAAGAGATACTATGCAAATATTCATTAACCTTGTCGAAATTCTACCTTTAATTCTCCACATCTAATCCAGGAATTAAGACCTGCAACCTGAATCATTTTTTAACAAAATATCAGACAAATCCTTTTCAGATATCAACTCCTTTTGGAATTACAAAATAGTAGCATCTTTTTACAGTAAGCATTTTTCAGTTCAAATCCATAGATGGACATGCCAGAGTGCAAGACAAAAGCATTGTATGAAAGGAAGCCCCATCTGTTCTTCTTGGTCAATTCTTTTCTTTTTTTTTTTTGGATAAAGGTAAAGTACTTCTTAGTCAACTTTTACGAGTTATATTAGTTCTTAAACCCACCAAAATGAAAATGCAAAACACGAAATCATCTATACGCACAGAACTAAAAATTTTCATTAAAGAAAACATCATAGTGCAATAACAGGAGGGATAATTCTGATTCAATCTTCCAATTTATTGAACCACTTGCAATACTAAACTCAAAATTTGTCTTTCTAAAAAGAAACTGACGCTGCTCCCAGTGAACCACAAGTTGGGTGTTTTCTTTTCTCAATTGCATCAATTTCCTAGCCTATTCCGTAACATAAAGAAACAAACAGGGTCAAAAATATACGGTGACCTTACCACTAACTCATAGAGATAGAGAGGCTATTTCCAAAAGACCCTCATCTCAAAAACATCATCCGCAAAGACAGAAAATACTAGATATGAAACCAAATGACTAGAATGGAAAGGAAATGTTAATTTGTAAAGGTAATAAAAGTAACAAAATGAATGATCGACAATAACAACACAATATATAAAGATATGACTATCTCTACTAACTTACTATATAACAAGGCAAGAGATCATCCTACCCCTACTAGCCGCCTAACCTTCTACCCCAATACGCGATGTCCACTCCTTCTAATCTTTTACAACCAGAAAACCTTAAGGCAAGTGTTTAACGTACATCATTTGCACTTTGCATTCACATACCAAATGTATGAGCCAGATGCATAAAATAAAGTATACTATGATAATGGCGAAGTCGACCGTTGGGTTGTCGAGGATCGATGGGCGTTGTGCCAGGAAAGAGAAGAGCGCGCGCGTGTGAGGGTGAAGGAGAAACGAGGGACGGTGGGGGTGGTCGGATTGGCTGGGTTTCTAGGTTGTTGGTTGTCTTCTTTCAAATTGAAGAAGAAGATGAGAAATGGCGGAAAGAGAGAAAATGAGAGAGGGATTTGGGGTTAATGAGGAAATTAGGGGCGCGTGGGGTTCACGCGCCCGACAGAATTATTATATTATTTAGAAAAAAAATTATTGATAAAAATAGCCAAAATATTTTAGAGTTGCAAAAATTTGAATAAACAAGATAATTTGTGATGTGGACGGAAAAATTCGGTGTTAACAACAATCCCTACTTCTTCATGTATCATAATTAAAATCTTTTAATGCTCCTATCTATTCGACATGTATCAGTGATTTCGTTTTTTGTATTAAAAAAAAAAGAGATTTTTGGTAATTTTGGAAAAAAATTAGTATTAATTGGAATTATTTCTAAAAAATATGAGATTCGTGTAAAATGCTCTTCATAAAAACAAGTACTTTCATTTAAATACTGCTCAAAAACCACAAAATATAAAGTAAATTTTCTATTTGAATTATCATATGTCTACATTTTTTTTAAAACCTAAATGGTTTAGCAATCTTTTTTTAATAAAAAACGCACCTTAAAATTAATGAGTGAATTATCAAGTGCATAAAATTTTATGCACAAATTAAGTTTTTGTGTCAAATCTTTGATTAGTCAACTTTGAGATATATTTTAATAAATAATTTGTAATAGTTCAAATAAAGAAATATAAACACCTATTATTATCTCAAAACTATTTAGAATAATAATTTTTTATTGTATTTGAAAAAATTGGTTTTATTAGTATTAAATAAATTATCTGTGGCTACATACATACCGGACAAATCATATATTTATGAGAAAAGTGCACAAAAATTCGCTTTTGAGATTGTCATTCAACTAACGTCCATTACAAACATATCAGTCAAATAATAATAAATCTCACATTCAACATTTTTTTAGTTGTTTCAGATATGTTTGAGTTTCATTTATACGATATATGTTGAAATTTTAATTATGTGCATTTAAATTATTTTACATTTCATATTTAAAATAGCAAAATTTTAGTTGTATCTGGAAGCAGAGCAAGAAGGTAAAATATATGAGTTTTTGCTCGAAAGTTGCTTAGTACTAGAACTAGTGAAAAAAAAAGAAAATAGAATATTACTGATAGTTTGGTTTTGCTCAATAAATTTTTAGAGGATTTTTCAAAAAAAGCAGATATTTAAAACATAACCGAGGTAAAAATAACTATAGGTTGTAAGAAATACGATTCATGGCTACATATTATAAGGGGAGAGGCAAGTGAGACTGAGAGAGGGAGGAGCGAGTGTGTGAGAGAGAGAGGGGGGGGGGGAACAAAAAGAGGAGAGAAATGAATTGTATTTGCATATCTGATGGGTAATAGTATATATTAATTAATATATACATATATCAATGAATAAAACGGTAATAACGAATATAATTTATATCCAAAATACAATTTGTATTCAATTATATTTGTATAATTGAATTAACAAATACAATCCATATCAATTAATATAGTTTGTGTACAAATAAGTATGCATTTTGTATCACCAAAAAGGATTTGTATGGTTGACATTTATTATTTGCATTTGTATAAATTATTGTTAACATTTGTATTTGTATAAATGTTTATTCATTGTAATTTGTATATATATATTGAAAGAGGGAGTCAAACAAAACGAGAAGGGGCAGGGAGAGAAGAGCAGTGAATGAGAGATTACAGAGAGAGGCGAGACAGAGAAAGAAGGAGAAAGAAAATAATAATAAAATAATAATTATAACTATAAATTATATACGTAAATTATAATGATATATTATAAATACATATACTTGTCTAATTACTTAATTTAGTAAATACATTTTTTATGGTTAGCATAAAGTGAACAAATGGCCCAGACCCGACCCAACAACGGCCCATAATCAATATCATTTGTAAAAGCTAGCATTAGGGTTTTTCACCATCTTCTTCCTCCCTTACAACTTTCCCAGCTGCTGCAATTTCGCCCAGCAATGGTATTTCTCTGCAATTTCCATTCCATCAGTATTTTTCTTGTAATCTCCTATGCATACGTCTAAATATTTGTTGTTGTGCTATAATGCGAGCAGGCTTCAGAGAAGAAAATGAGCAACCCTATGAGGGACATCAAGGTGCAGAAGCTCGTCCTCAATATTTCCGTCGGTGAGAGTGGAGATCGACTCACCAGAGCAGCAAAGGTAACCCCTTTTACACAAAATCTCATGAGTTTGTTGTTTTCCCTTGTTTTGATGTTGAACTAAGATTGAGTGTTAATTCTTTTTTTTCTTTGATGCTTAAGGTGTTAGAGCAACTTAGCGGACAATCACCTGTTTTCTCCAAGGGTAAGTTTTTGGAATCTTCTATGCATTTTGACACTCTGTTTGTATGGTTGTTACATGTAATTTCATAATGTATTATATTGTTTCGTATCGTTTGCTACTGTTTTGATGAGTATGATTTTTAGTAGATTGTATTGTTTCTCATTCTTATATAATGTCACACTTCTTATATAGGTTTCGGCTAAAGCTACCATGAAAAAGTAGGGTAAAAAGACAAAATGTGATTATCAAATTCACATTTAAGGTAATGAAATGATGGATTTCATGATACCATGTAATAAAATTTAAGTACAAATCAAAACAAATGTTGTATTTAAACTAACAACACAATACGATACAATAGGTAACGACCATCCAAACAAGCTGTAAGTATACCAGACACCTCTATTATGTTGACTCTTTGAAACAAGTATTAGATATGCACACTGATTATTTGTCTGATGCATGAAGTAAAGCCTATGTATAAGCTGCTTGCTTTTGGTAATTGGTTAATGATATTGCTGGTCTGGTGAACTTTGTTACCATCTGGCTTAATTTTTGTCAGTTAAGTATCAACTTTAGCGCTGAACCGTAAGTGACAGATCAATATAGAGGGCTCATATAGCTACCTCAAATTAGTTTCAGGATTAAGATGTTGTTTATTGAGTTGACTAATCACAGTTTAATGTGAGGTTATGGGGAATTCTCATTCTTGTCTATTATTTAAAAGACTTTTCTTCTGTAATGAACTAAAACTTCAAGCAACTAGCAAGTTCTTATAATTGTGTTCGATTTGTTCCTTTTAGGAGTAGTTTTTTTGCCAATGTAAATGCGCAAGGTCTTTTGCAAGATGTTGATCCAAGCTAGCTTTACTCTCATGATCTGAGATTATTAAAATTTTTGATTTATCATATTATTCAAGAGTTATGGTTAGCTAACTTGCTTCCTGCTTTTGTTCATACATTGATATGGGTTACTTCTGTTCAGACATTGATATGGCTATACGGATGGCAAATGAATTTTCCAGTGATTTGCTTGTGGACATTTATTTAATTAACTTTGTAATTATCTCAGTTGTCCATCCAAACACATAATTTAGTTCCTCACATCCTTGTGTGGTTCTCATTAACAGCAAGGTATACTGTGCGGTCCTTTGGTATCAGGCGTAATGAAAAGATAGCTTGTTACGTGACTGTCAGAGGTGAGAAGGCCATGCAGCTACTTGAGAGCGGATTGAAGGTTAAGGAATATGAGTTGTTGAGAAGGAATTTCAGTGAAACCGGCTGCTTTGGGTTTGGTATTCAGGAGCACATTGATCTTGGAATTAAGTAAGCAGATTGTCATCTAGTATCTTTTGTTCTTAGCTTTCATGATCTACATAATTAGCTGGCTGGCGTATTTTGCCTAAAGTGGTGGTCGACTAGTCTACCTTTTTGAATGCATAACAAGAAAACTATGTTGAAATTTCTGGTGGAACTGCATAAAACTTAGTATGCATAGTTTAAGGAAATGACTTTACATACAGTTCTGTTTTAATAACTGTTCTACTGCTTCTTATGGTTGCTGCATCTTACCATATTAACCTTGGTAGGTTATGAATCTGGTATACATATATAAACTGTTATCTTTTTCGTTCGGACTTGTTTACAGATATGATCCTTCAACTGGTATTTATGGTATGGATTTCTATGTTGTCTTGGAGCGTCCTGGATACCGTGTTGCTCGTCGCCGCAGGTGCAAGTCTCGCGTCGGGATCCAGCACAGGGTGACAAAGGAGGATGCAATGAAGTGGTTCCAGGTTAAATATGAAGGTGTTATCCTTAACAAGTCCTCAAACATTCAGTGATAAGCTGAGAGCCTGCTTAGCAAGTTTATGCATTTTGTTAGACTGATATCTATATCACTCCTAGATGAAAGTTTTGGTGAGTTTCTGGTGTATGAAGATGTGTTAAAAGTTCCCATTTTGGCTACCAGATGAATTCAATCTTTTTCTTTTTTGTGGCAATTACAGTAGAACCAGTAATCTAGTATTACAAGAGATATTATGAATACCTAATTGGTTTCCAATTGTGGTAATGAATTGGTGTTGTTTAAACATTTTTATCAAATTTACTTTGGGGAGTTGGATGTTTCATGTTTGGCATGGAATGCTATCCAATATATTATGACTCAGCCTAACTAATTTCAAGCATGTTGGCTTAATTACTTATTTTCCTGTTCAAATTCAACTCAAATTGCTCATTTACTGTGAGTTCTAAAAATTGTAAAGATTCCAACTACTACAACGGAATTTCACAAGTGTGGTTTGAGGAGAATAAAATGTATGCTGATGTTACCGCTACCTCATAAAGATAGAAAGACTGTTTTATACCAAATACTAAGGAACCAAAAAGAAAACCTAAATGATGAGTATTTTCTACCTAGAAAGAATTGAAAGTGGTAAACCATATTTAAAGATTATATTCGAAGTTGAAGTTGATTTTGAAGTGACTAAACTAGTAAAAGTACATACATTGCAGCAATGACTTAAATAGGGTGCCAAAAGTTACACCAAATGACCTCTGAAATGACTCGTCTTGAACTTTTGACCCTGACTTGTCTCATTGGCAAATCTTTCAGGTTAAAAGTAAAAAATTATTAAACTTGAAGCTTTGGCGCAAATGAGGGAAAAGGTTTCAACATCTATCACCTCTTCCAAGACCATTTTTGTAAATTACCTGCCAAAATGGGCTATCTGTGCGCTCTTTTTATAAAATAAATTGCATCTGAGAGGGGGAAGGAGAATTGTGAAAGGGGATACAAGGTGAAAAATTAAATCCTACCAATAAAGTGAAAGTTCAAGCAGCCAACATGATCTCGCGGGGAATTTTATAGTTGATGAGATGAAGGTTGTTTACATGATAAGAAGAAAGTGGTGCAAACTTGATGGAACACTTCAAGTATGACACCACGATATTCTTCAGCATTCATAGAAACATAATAATTCAAAAGTCTCCTTAAATCTTTAGGATCACAAATCCTATTTGCAATTATCATCTGTTCAATGGACTCTCTAAAATCCTCTCTTGGATCATAAGATGATTTCTCCATAGCTATCATCACTATAAACTTTGTCCTCTCATCTCGCTCCGCCCTTCTCCTCCTCCTCCTCCTCATCTCTTCATTTTTCACCTCTTCTCTATCTCTAATCATCTTGTCTAACCTCTCTTGAACCATAGCATGTGTTAGGCTCGAGATAGTCGGATACCTACCTGAACTGGAACTTTCAGCTTCTTCTGAAGACGACGAGACACTCAGCCTACAGCTACAACACAAGGCACTGCATCCCTTAAGCTTCTGCTTCTTGGCTGCTGCTGCCTTTGAGTTCTGCATTGTTTGAGCACAGAGGTATGATTTGAAGGAGAGATGGTTAAGGGAAAATAATTTATGCAATTAGAAAGTGGGGTTTCACTAAACATGATTGTGTCTCAAGATTAATGAACCTGTGAAGATCATTAGGGATATAAGAGACATTCTTTTAGCTCATAAAAGCTTGTGATCATGATGTTAATAAGATATTCTTGATTTCCTTTAAAGATTTGTATTAGGTGTCATGCTTTAGAAGGTGTGGTTCACAAGAGAAGTAATCACATTTCTATACAATTAAAACACCATTAAAAGAAGATTGAAGAAACAGAAAAAGGTGCAGAAAAAGGTGACAACTTTTGATTGTTTTTCACATGCTAGTGCCAGGTCCTATGTACTAGTTGATTCCAAGAATGTGGAAAAGATTTCTGGTGGAATGCTACTGAAATGGCTGCTGAGGGATATATGAAACAGAGGGAAGACATTATGTTGTAGGAACCACTTGGCCTCATCATGGAAGATAAAAATAACTTTTTTTCGATACGCGAGAAACTCGATGGAGATGGGCCCACCTTTCTACTCTTATCCACTTAAATACTAAGCGGGCTTCAAACCCGTGACCTACGCCTAATCTACACATCAGTTATGCCACTCTTACCACTAGATCAAAACTCTAGGGCTGGAACAGAAGTAAGATTGATCTTCATCTGGAACAGCTTAAAAGAAAATGGATTTGGTTTAAATCTATAGATTAATGTGTGTCAGATTAACTTTCCTTTACCATAATTGACAGTTACTTTAGATTAGCTCATCTTAGCTGGCCACATCAGATTTGATCTGAGACCTGCAGGGTGAATTTAATATAGTTAGTACAGAATTAGATCAATAAGCAAATGTTTTCTTTACACAACATAAAACCAGTTATGTAAAAATAAAATAATACAGAGTTAATAAAGACACACCTAGATTATTACCTTTTCACGAGTTTTATACCTCAACAATCACTGAAAACACACCTCGATGTTGAATTGGTCCAATATTTATCCGCAATCGACACCAGGTGTGCGTAAGCTAACTCAACATCGAGTTGTTGTTTAATACAAAAATGAGTGATTGTTTAAATATGAAACTTGCGAAAAGATCATAGTTTAGCTAGGAAAATAGAACAAAGGAGAGTTGAGGCATGAAGCTCGTGAAAAAGTAATATTTTTGGTGTTTTTTAACCATTAACTCAAAAAATAAATTTGCAAGTAGGACCTGTGATACAAAATGATTGCAAGGGAGCATGAAAAAACAGTAGGGCCTATGAAATCATGTTGAAAAATATAAACTGACTATGAAAGTAAGGCTAGTCTGTAGCCTAGGGAATATAATATGCAGCATGCTAAGCATAAGGTTTCTTTATCCACTTAAAAGCAAGTAGGTGAATGCAAAATCATAAACTACATAGCATATCTCAAATAATAGACTTCTTATAATAAGTATTTCTTTTTGATGATTAGACATCTTCCTTCTCTTATGGAGGAAATTCAAGAGTAGCCCACAAGAAAGGCTTGAAACTCAAACCTAATTCACTTTAATTAAACTTTTCCAATGTGTTTTCATTGTTACAAATTTCCAATGGGTTCCTACTTCCTACTATGGTCCCCTATTAAGAACTCCAAAAGATGAAGTTAGCCTCTATAGAGGGAAATATTCAGTCTTGCATATGATCACATAAACTTCTCCGACATGCACCTTTTTGGTACCAAACTTGCAATGCACGGAGGAGGCTCCTCTCCATTTTCTTCAAGTTTCTATCTTAATGGTTGACACATGGCATAAGTTCGATTTAATGGCTAAGATTTAACTGACTTATGCTATTAAATGGAGAGAGACGAAATAGTCAATTAAATCTTAGCCATCAAATCTAACTAATGGCATGTGTCAGCCATCAAGATAGGAACTTGGAATAAACAGAGAGGAGCCTTGTCTGCAATGCACTATGGCAAGCTCCAAACTTTATAACATAAACTATTGTACTATCATGTTTTTTTCCCTTCATAACAATAGAACTGAATTTCATGAGTTCTTGAGCTGCATAATGGTTATAGGACATAATTAAAGGAAATAGACAAAAAGAGATCAAGTTAACTTTAAATATGGGCGAATTACAAAATTCTGATTCTAGAGTAAATTGACAAACCAGCAGGAAGATCAGTGTACTCAGTCGAGCACTTCGCTGTTTCTGTCAATAGTAAAAGCATACCATGGAAAGTAAGGGATTTTGTCTTGGGAGGGTGGGGGTGGCGAGGAAGCTGTTCTAACAAGTATATGAATTTCGTAAGAAAACGCCAGTTTGACTAGCTCATAATTTACACAATCATGACGCTCAGCACAATGAGTTCTCATCTCTAGACTAGACAAGATCATCATGTGTACTACATACTAAGTAATTCTTAACTAAGTCAACAACGTTGAGGCTAAATTCAATTGATTCACAGCAAAAGCACTGGGAATAGAAGCCATCACATTATTAAAAAGAACCATACCAAGCATAAGAAATGTGCCATACTTGCACCAAATCGAAAGAGGCCTGCAGTGTGCTGGAAGAGGAGCAGATGCATGTAGGAATACCTCATGGACAAGTAAGGTCCAAACTCCACAATGAGAAATAATGAGCTTTCACTGTTACAGAGTGAGAGGTAAATTGAAGACATATCCCTTGCTTCATAGGCTAATTACCATGATACTGCAGGTTTAATATTTTTATTCTTTCTTTATTTGAATGAGGGCATTCTTTCTTTCTTTCTTTCTTTTTTTGTTTTTGGGTAACTGCTGCAAATATAATATTCACACGATGACAGGCCCCCATGCTATAAAACAGCAGTAGTCTGACAAAAGCAGAACATGCCATTTCTAGCTCAGAAGAAGGTAGTATTTGTTGCCAAGTGAAAAAAATGATAATATGGTGAAGAGTTCATTACTCCATTATGCAGACTTCTTGAGTCTGAGAAAGATAACAGTAGGGTAAAGATCGGGCCGTCCAGCTATTACTTTTCTTGCAGGTTAAACATGCCATTGTCACTCTTGTAAGCTCCTCTAGCAATGCAGTGGTTGAATCAGTTAATTACTTTGGAATCAAGGTAATGAAATCATATAAGCTCAAAAACAGCAAAACCCAGTGAAATCCACAAAGTGGGTCTACAGAGGATATAGTGTACATAGACCTTACCACTACCCCTCTTTCCAAAAGACTCTTGGCTCAAGCAAATCAAAGCAATAATTAAAAGAAAACATGACAGCTAATGGCAAAGAAGTGCGGAACTTTTACAATTTGTAATTAGTGAAGATTCTAAAAGTTCATACATCAACTGATAAAGCAGAAAACATTTGATAAAGAATTTCATAGATGAGAGAGACCAGTAGATTCGAAGCTTTAATTTATGCCCGCATTTCTTCCATCCATCCACCCTCAGTTTTGTTGACGAATCCATGTTAACTTTTAACAATTAAGCCTCACATAAAATTTAGAAGCGATGTGCAGAAAAAGTTGTACTGACTGATAAGAGCCTCACAAGAATATGCAAGATGATTAGCAAGACTTGAGATTTATAGCATGCAATAGTTGTACCGCATGCTGTGCTGGTAGTAGTTCGTGTCTGTTAGAAGTTGAATTGGTTAAATAGAGGTTCCAGAGTTACAGCTCAGTCCTCTTATTTTTATTATTTACACCATCGGTCGCCTGTCGGATTCAGTTGTCTTTGTAATTACTGGGAGAATACTTGTGAGAGATCATCAAAACCCTTTCACTTTTCGTTTCTATTTATATTGTTTGTTCAGTTTGTTCTTGTTGTTTTCATCATAAACAAAAGATTGGCTTCTGCAGCACAATTAAAATTGGAAGCTTGATTTGCTACCAAATATAACTCCATGGAAGATGCAAACTAACAAAGAGAATTATAATCATTCACATGATAAAGGGCAACTAACCAAAAGAGAACTTGGAGAATAATCATTTCCTCTACATGATAAAATATTGCGAGTCAGAGATACAAGTTCATCACAGCATGCTAGACCTTTACTCATTTTACATCAGCTCAAACCAGTCTCACGATTCTATCTCTAGTGGCAGCCATAGCCTTGTTTTTCAAAATACAAATATCTGCCCTAATACAACATACCCAATAGTTCAACGAAAAAAGAAAACAACCTCACATGATAAACAGCAATACAACAACAAGAATCAACGAGATGGAGCAAGCATGTTAGGGTATTACAAGTTTTTTTCCAGCATAGATGGTGTCCCCTTCAAGCCCATTAGCTTTCTTAATTTCCTCAATAGACACCTAATAAAATCCAAACAAAACATTCACTGTACCACCATGCCACTAAATGAGTAAAAGAAGAAACTTTCTCCTGATTTTTCTGCAAGAGTAATGAGAAACCAAAGATTCAACAAGATACTCCATTTGTCCCAATATGAATAATGAGTTTAGAGTGTAAAGAGCAAAACAACTAATTTCCCAAATTGAACATTGATTTCCTGGATTTTTGAAATAAATGTCTCATTGTTACTGACCAAAATATTTGAAAGAATACTTCTTTTTAACTTCCCAAATAGCGGAATAGTATCATATTCCCTCATCTCAATTTTAGTCAGTACCAAAAAGGACACATTTATATATTTAGTAACAATTTAACTTTAAAATGTTCATTTAGGCTTAATAAAATGATTTGTATCCGCACAAACTTATTTTAGCGCTTAGGTTTCAAAAGTTTTTCTTTCTTAAACTATTATGAACGAAGTAACACGAATGCATACCCCATATTCTCTAGAGAGTCCCCAAAGAGTGTCTCCCCGCTCAATCTCTATCACATTTGGTGAAGCTTCCTCCTTCATTTTTTTCTCCGCCCAACAATTGGGTTTCTAGAAAGCCACAAAACAAATACATTAACGCGAAAACTTAAAATGATTGAACGCCTTTTTTTTTTTTTTTGTAAATGTATCAATGTAACTACAAGCAAGTAAACAACCTTGACAACGGGCTCAGGCTCTGGCTGGCATTGTTGAAGCTGGGTTTGAGGTGAAGCTGACTCGACAACTGTTGCCTTAACTTCACTGATTTTACTATTGAGGTTTTGATTGTTGAATGGATTGAGGGCTTTGAGAATGCTCATTGCGATTCCCGAGACGACCACGAATCCAGCAGCCTTTGCTATGGTTTTCTCTTGATCGGAGTTGTCCTTGCCGCTACCGGAGTCATTTTCCGGCGGCCGTCGATTATTCCACATCGATCGATCTGAGTTGGGTTTTTGCAAAGAGGAAATTGGAAAAGGGGTTTTAGGGATTTCAGAGCGAGAAAGTAATGTGAGTGAGGTTTGAATTTCGAGGGAAATCAGCAAGCATTTATATCACGCGCTCTCTTCATTATTGTTCTCACAAGTTAAGCCCCCTAACTAATTTTTTTTTCCAACAATTGCTCCGGTTATCGATAATATATCCGTGAAATCTCATAAATAAATTTTGGAGAAAATAGAGAATATGTAGATTTTATCACTATTTCAAACAGATAAAGCTACATCATCTTGAGAGGGTTCATCTGAAGTCCCTTTGATGAAAAACTATACTAATTTACATATGATTAAAATAATATTTTGAAAAATTTTCGTAAATAGCCATTAAGAAATATCTTAATTATACTTCATATGGGTAATTATATTTTATAACTATAGTGATAACAATGTTTGTGTATTTTGCTATATAATTTGTGCAGCATTTATATAATTTGATATATGATTCACAGTTTTTGTATAGAATTTGTATAATTCACTATACAATTTACAGTTTTTGTATAGATGGTATATTTCGCTATACAAGTCTCGCATAACGTTTATATAATTCTCTATACAATTCACAGTGTTTGCATATTTTGTTATACAATACACGCAGTGCTTATATAATTCGCTATACAATTCGTAATTTTGTATAACGTTTTTCTATTTCGCCTATATAATTTGCGCACAACGTTTATATAATTTGCTATACAATTCACAATATTTGTATAGTTTGCTATACAATTCACACAATTTGCAGTGATTGTACATTTGATATATTTCGCAATACAATTCGTTGTATAAATTCAAACTGTAATTGTATAAAAATATTAATCGAGAGCCGTAATTATTTCAAACTATAATTATGTTAGCTAATTAACTAGTATATGTTTGCTTATCCTGATAATTTTTCTAATTTTTTATGTACAAACAATAGATGTCAAGTATTCGGATTTTGAACCCCTTTGGTAAACATCGTAGTTCCGCCCGCTCAAATGTATTAGCCCCTAATAAAGAAGAAAAAATATAGCATAACGTCTAAAATAAAACATAATTTAAATTCTAAAAGAAATATTGGTTTCAAACTAAGTGAATTATTGGGTTATATCACACATTTTAAGAAAAAATAAAGATAAAATTTAATTATATTTTTTCATTTTTACCCCAAACACTCATTTAATGGAGTAAGAAGTTTTCAAAAAAATAAATCTTGAAAATCAACTTTAGAAAGTCAATGAATGAAGGGCAAAATTGGAAAAAAAATTCAGCATATTCCTTAAAAAGTGAACAATTTATTTATTTTGAAAACTCAAAAATTTCCCAACAATTCACTTAATTTGAAACAAAGAGAATAACAATAACAATAACAAAATGATATGATAATAAAAAAGTCATAACAACACAACTAATCCTATAACCAACTTTAAATCTCACAAGATAAAGATAGTATTCTATCTCCCACCGTGGAAAAACATAAAATATTGGTTCCTTTGATTAAAAAAGAACGAAAGAATGACTTCTTTCCTTTTTTGACAATATTTTAAGTTCAATTTTTTATGTGATATATTTAAGTTCATAATATTAAAGACATTTTGGTATATTTGACATAACTTTAATTTAAAATTCATAAAATTAAAAAGTTTTACTTATTTTCTTAAATTTCATGACAAATCAAATTAAGTTACTCTTTGTAAAATGTAGAAATTATGAATCACAATTTTTTCTCATATTAATAAGATGAAAAAAATACATCCTAAATATGAATTCAAAATTCATTCAATTTGATTTCGAGGGTTCCCAGGAAACAATCTCTACTTCTATGAGGTAGTGATAAGGTCTGCATATATTCTACCCTCCTCA
Organism: Solanum virginianum; assembly: GCA_000787875.1. Taxonomy (NCBI): domain Eukaryota; kingdom Viridiplantae; phylum Streptophyta; class Magnoliopsida; order Solanales; family Solanaceae; genus Solanum; species Solanum virginianum. Next base: position 65,637 of record DF357636.1, read on the forward strand.
GACTCCACTTATGAAATTTTACTGGATATGTTGTTGTTGTTGTTGATTTCAAGAATCAAAACAACGAGAAGTAAAAATAAACGGAGGAAGTAGTATTTAATGTTTTCAACTCCTTACTTCTAGAGTTTTGAGATGAAGCGTGCAAGTAAAATCCTCCACGTGTCATTGCTTACAAATTCACGTTCTATCCTGTGCCAAAGTTTGCTAAACTACACAAAGATTCATTCTTTCCTACAAAGGTCCAAGGATCCTCTAGATTCTTGGAAAACAAATGGTTCTCACTTTGCCATCTCACTATTTCCCTTAATTTTTTATTTCAAAAAAAAATCCCTCCTCATAAACTTAAATATTTTCTTTAATTTCCACTCAAAAATATCCCATATCCACTATTTCTCCTTTTTTTTCTTTGATCCATTATTTGTTGTTGATTCTTTTTTGCAAAGTGTAAAGATGGCTCAATTGTTGTCTCCTGTTTGTACAGATTCACTCAAATTACAAAACCCAGTTCAGTGTTTCTCTTCAAGAAGTAAAGTTCCAATTTTAGGTAATAATTTTAGCTCAATGGGTCATTCTGGAAGGAAGAAAGGAGGATTGGGGAGAATTAAAGTTGCTTATCAAGATTCCGCAGCTGCATCTGAGGAAATTGCTGATGATTTTTATGCTGTTTTGGGTTTGGTAATTTACAGTTTATTTTTCCAATTTTCACTTTTTAAAAAAAAAAATCATTTCTTTTAGTATAATGAGTCTACTTATTATAAACTTATCAAAGATCAAAGTTTTTTACTGTTTTTATTTGCTGCCTGATGTCTGTGATAAGATAATTTGAAGTTCATTTTTTGCTTTTCATGTTGTAGTTATTGTTTATGTGATTACTTGCAAAAAGGTAGTTTTTGTTTTCAAAGTGAAAAATTATACTTTGAAAATTTGTGTTTGGCCTTTGTTAGGATCAAGCGCTTATCATTACGCTAAAAGCTATAGTGTAGCTGATAGCAAAGGTGCAGCTTTATTTCTTAACTAAATCTACCATGCAAGTGTCATGTTCGATCATGGCTCCGACCTAGCCTACCAGCCCCTCATGGGCCTTGCCGTAGTCAGGATGTTGACATTACCCCAACAACCATGAATGTAAATTTGAGTTGTTTTTTAAATTTGTGAGTAATTTGGAATGAAAAAGTTAAAACAACATTTTGGTGTTTTTCAAATTCCTAAAGATCAAAATTGTCAGGAGTTCTATGGCTAATCGTGTTTTCGAGAGTTCAAGGAATAAAATTTTATGGCCAAATGCTACCAGTCTAATTGAGATGCTTCATGAGTATTCTTATAAGGAGGATATACCACCAATTTATAATAACAAAAGAATGTCAATTACTTTATCAAGATTCAAGAAGCTCAATTTGCATGAGTCGAGAGGCGGATCCATGATTTGAAGTTTATGGGTTCCTACAACGACCTCAAGTAAATATAAAGTAATAATTGAGTTCATAATAAAAATACTTATAGGTATTTAATGGATTTCTTAATACATTCATAAGGCCCGCGCCAAAGCTACTACATGGAAGATGCACATTTTCTAGCATAATTTTGCTGTTTTGTTTTTCTCTTGCCTGATTGCTTTTGCTTTGTCCTCTTTACTCATGATAAAGATTATCTCTTTAGCTTTTACTGTCCGTTATGTTGTCAGCTTCCTGATGCTACGCCTGCTCAAATAAAAAAGGCATACTATAGTTGCATGAAAGCTTGCCATCCAGACTTGAGTGGTGATGATCCCGAGACGACAAATTTTTGCATGTTTATCAATGAGGTCTATGAGGTGGGTGTTTGTCTATTTGATAATGCATGTTTTTGTTTTGCACTTCAATTGCTAATCGCTATTATATTCTAGATTCTTAGTGATCCAGTGCAAAGAAAAGTTTATGATGAGATCCATGGGTACACAGCCACAGCAGTCAATCCTTTCCTGAGCGATTCATCACCAAAAGATCATGTATTTGTTGATGAGTTTAGCTGCATAGGTATTATAGTCTCACATTTTATTTGTTTGCTTATTTTTTATTTGTACAACTCCGTGTCTCTTTTGATTAGCTGTCCTTTCTGTAGTTCCAATTAAATAGTCTCACATTGAACTATGCTAAGTATGTTTTATCAGTTCACTGAAATATGGAAAAATATATATATAATGGCAGCATCTTACTGAAAAAGTATGATTTAGAATAAATCTCTCTCTTCACAGGCTGCAAAAATTGTGCCAACGTTTGCTCAAAAGTGTTTGGCATTGAGGAAGACTATGGAAGAGCTAGAGTTTATGATCAATCCGGAAACCCTGATTTAATTCAACAAGCTATAGATAGCTGGTAGGTTCTTGCTCCATCGATGTAGCTGCTTGTTTCGAACTTCTATATGCGTTCTGCTAATGGCTAATGTAATTTTGCACTGACAAGTTTCAAGTAAGAAAAGATGTATACAGTTATTATTTAATATTTCCTTTCTGGACTCTCAATGTGATAAGATATAAAGTTGCAAAAATGATACTGCAGATTGGCAAATTAAAGTGCAATGCTGGAGCTTATATATGTGATGCATCTCCTACGCCATCTTGTTTCATTCATTTATTTTATCGTGCCGCTATGAGATGTTTCAACTGACATATTCTTGCTCCATCGAATGCTTATGACACATGCTAAGTGTGACTATAAATAACTTGAGACTTCGAGACACTGGAGTATAGTTCAAAACATGTGTCTTCATTAGACTGGAATGAGTATTCTAACTATTTCCACTCCCGTAAGTAGTTATAAGCTGGTCAAATAAACTTGAACATTAGCAGCTTATGGAAAAGTATCTTTCAAGATGGACTAATGTAAACAAGTTTGCTTCAACTTCTGGAAATATCTGCATTGTTAGTTTTTGAGTTCATCCGTTGGAAAAGAATAAGTACATACTCCCTCCATTTCAATATGTTTGTCTGGTTTTAACTTGACACGGAGTTAAAGAAGGTAAAGAAGACTTTTGATTCTTGTGGCTCTAAATTGAAGATATGTCGAATGTACCAAAATGCCCTACAACATGGAAAGTTAGAATTAAAGAGTTGCCAAAACAGGAAAGAGACATTCGTTTTGAAACAGACGAAAAAAGAAAACATGACAAACAAATTGAAATGGAGGGAGTACCAAATTGGACTGGTCCAATGGCTGCAAAATCAACAATGTTGCCTCTTCCTAAATATGAAAGATCTAACTAATCCTTTGCTAAATCATTACTTTTTTTCTGATATCTTGGAAGTCACCATTTTATTTGCCAATACTGTTTGATCGTTTTATGATCCTTATGTTTCGTACTTCTGCTATATCCATCTCACAGAATTTGTCGGAGTGAATGATGTTGCTAGTCAAATCACTAGTTCTTTATCTTTGCAGCCCAGTGGACTGCATACATTGGACTTCTGCTGCACAGCTGTCTTTGCTTGAGGATGAAATGCGAAGAATAGAAAGAGTAAATGTGAGCCACGTTTCTCATTTTAACTTGGTGATCTATCAACTAACCAAAATGTGCTGCTAAACTTTTCAAATTCCTTAATCTTGTTCGATCTTCTTTTTAGCTTGGTGTTGAGTGCAACATGTGTATTTTATGTGTCAATAGGTTGCCTTCATGCTTTCAGGAATGGGCAGTGGAGCAGTGGATGTTTTCCGAATGGTAAACCATATCTTCGTTTCGTATCTCTTTCATCGGTTCATTTTGTCAAAATGAGTTTAATTGCTAGTTGATGTTATCATGATATTTTTGGCCTTGAGATGTCCATAGCTATGTTGCGGCTTACAGTGTTCCAAGTTTGTGCTTAATGGCGTTGAATGACTATCATCTATTTTAGCTAGTAACTTTTTCAGTATCCGCATTTGAAGAACATTGGGAAGTAGTTGCATTTGGTACTGTATTCCAAGTTAAAAATATTAATGCTTCGGTTGCAGTGATACTGGAAGAAAGGAGATCAATATAATTAGTAGTTTGATAAATTTAGCAAGAACCGACTAGGTTGTAATCGCATTTGGATCCTCTTGAGAGATGCACCTATAAGTAACTACATGTGAAGCACCTGAGTAAATTTTTAAGTTTTGCTAAATATTCATCTGAGCAAAAGTTTATTCATCCCCATATTGACAATATGAAAAGCTAATACATAAGCAAGTTGTCCATATATATATTTTCATACTAGACTCTGTTTGAAGTACTCTATTATCAGAATATATCGTGATCTGTCAATTTCATGAATATATGTGGGGTTTAGAGTGAGTTTAGGCATTGTCTATCTCTAGAATGAATAAGATTGTTCAGTACATACACGAAAAAGATAGCTTCCTCTGGTTTGTGTGCATGGTACGAGGTTCTTTTTCTTCTTCAGTTTCCTCCGTATGTAAATTGAAATATTGTTTTCACATGATATCTACGACTATTCTGTTTTTTGATTCATTAAGACCACCATTAGTTCTGTTTCTTTGTTTGGACTTATTGGAAGTGAAATGATGGTGTGGGCACACTCTCGGAATGAGTTGTACAGAGTCGTGTTTTTGAAGAACCTGTTCTAATAGTGAAGCTCTCTGCATTTTGAAGTTCAGCTAATGATTTTCTCTTCTCCAATTCCCTTTACACATTTGAATCATATCAAAACACTTTATGATGCAGGCGAGCTCACGGTGGGAAAAACGACAATCTAAAGTCTTGGTATGAACTCCTGGCTCAAGTTTTTAAAGCATACATCTATATGCATCTTTTAGTTTGTTTGTTTTGCTTGTAGGCAAAATCTCGAATCGTTTGTTAACAATATTGTATTTTTATATTATCGTTTGCTTTCCATTTTAGTCTATTTTTTCCTCCTTTTCTCTTTGTTTTATATCTAGTTTCTTCTTCTTTTTGGACTTGATATTTTTCTGACGAGGATCTTCCGGAAACAACCTCTCTATCTCTATGAGGTAGTGATAAGGTCTGCGTACATTTTGTCCTCCCCATACCCCATTTGTGGGATTCCACTGGGTATCTTCTTCTTGTTGTTGTAGTGTTTACCTTTATGGAACAGTATTGGCAAGATTGGAAAATATATGTGCACTTGTTTGTTTAGAAGAGGGGTACATAAAGTTGTTTCTTACGATTTCATGCTCGATTTTCCTCCTAGTGATAGTTTTAGCATTGTAATTAGATGTGTGACATGTAAGCTATTGCAGGAACAAGCTAAAGTAAGAATGATGAAGAAGAAAGGCTCCGAGAAAACTGAATCGTACTGGGATAATCTATGGGGCGATAATCTATGGGGCGATCGTAAAGACTACACACAGACAGGTAGGAAAAAAAAAGCCTAAATGAATTTGCTAATGCATATTATCCACATAACCTAATTTGCTTCAGTTGCTGCAGAGGAGGAAGTGGAAGATAAATCAAAACGAGCTGCAGCAGCTGCTCGAAGATGGAGAGAGTACTCAAGGAGAGGTGCTGACAAACCTCCTACCTTTAAACTTCCCGAGGCCATCTCTAATGACAATTGACGTATACTTCCTAACCGACTTTCCACTACACGGTACATGCATCTCACCTTTGTAAAATATGGTATATTTAGATATAGTATATTCATGATAGTCATGGTGCCTTCCCAGATCAATGTAATTATATAGCTAAAATTGACCTCGGGGCACATCTATCTGTGCGTACCATTATTCATAATTCAATAAAAGATGTATCCGAAGAAAATGGAGAGAACAATTTATTCGACCTGTGTATTTGTCGTCTGATATTCATGATGCATGGTTCTATCGGATCACCTAAGAGGAGATCTTTCATTTTAGCACCGGAAGTGGAAAAAATCCTCACCGATAACACAATACAATCTGTTGCCTCTACGATTTGATATCTGAATAGTATGAGGCAACTCATTTTTGTGTCATGGACTAAGTACTTATTTTAGTCTGCAGTAAGCTAACACTGACAGGAAACAGCCTCTCTACTTAGGTAGTGGTAAGGTCTGCGTACATTCTACCTTCCCCAGACCCCACTTGTGGGATTTCACTGGGTATATTATTGTTGTTGTTGTAGTAAGCTAACACTGTTCTGCCTTACCACATATCTGCATCGACCTTCTTATTTCACACGCGGTGACACTGGCAAGGGGTTTCAAAATTGAAACTTCCAGGGCCACCCCGAAGGGTATAGTAATATTTTCACTAGGAAGTTTTTCACTATTTCAATGAGAATATGTTTCCACCACATATTTTTCTGGTCAGCTAGTTCGATGATGCAACTTTTTTTTACATATAAAGAGTAGTTTTTCAAATCTAACTTTTTCACTACTATTATATATGTAAGTTGACTTTGGTAAGCTTATTATAATAAAGAGTCCTCCATATTCTTAGCATGACTACTTTTTTAATAAAATGTTTGTTATAATTAAAGGTGTTACAATTTTTTTTTTGTGTACTTGAACTTATTGATGTGTGTTCTTGCTGTTGTAATTTGTTAATGTCAAACTGGTTATTGTTGCAAACAATAGTTGACTATAGTATATATATTCTTAGTTGATATTTGGTAACTATTTTCGATATTATCATCAAAGAATGTGGTGCTGGAGTTGTTCCTCTCTTAACGAGAGGTCTCGTGTTCGAATCCTAGGAATGGAAAAATCTTTGGTAGAGAGTGCTTCCCCCAGATAGGGCTCCGCGTGACACGAATTCAGATATAATAGGGCTTCAATGTGGATACCGGACATTGAATGAAAAAAATATTTTCAATATTGTTATCATAACTCAGAGTCTCAGACTATCTCTTTCTTTTTCTTTTTTTTTTAAGGCTATTTTGGTTAAAATAATTTTAAAAAGAATTTAAGTTATATATACGAACTTTTGATCGGAGGTAGCAAAGATCAAGTATACTAGTACCTTTTATACATGATAATATATGTTCGTTATCATTTTTCATGCCAATATTGAGTTTTTTCTTCGTCAAATTCGTCATACTTTAAAAATAAAATCTTCAAATATTATTGGTGTATATAACTTAAATTCAATTTTATTTGATATTAAACGTGGTGATTTAGCACCATTATTAATTTACTCCAATCATTGTCTTGTTAGTTGGAAATCAAGTCACTTTCCAATGACCTAACTTCCATTCTCATTTCTATATATGATTCGTTTTAGATTTCAAATGCATTTGTTCTTCGGAAGCTTGCAAGCGTAAATTTTATTAAATAATTATAACAAAATTTTATTTTCAAATCGACCTGATTTCAAATTATATCCAAACGCCCATTTTGAAATAATTGCCAACAAAGATCAATTGGATCTAGCTAGAAAGTCATTGGCAAATTTACTTTGAAACAAAGTCCACGTAGAAAAGTCAATATTGGTGTTCGTCAAAATATGATTTTTTGATAATCATATTTATAATTTATTACTTAGATTTTAGTTAGATGAATTTATGTGAAAAGTCAAATTCAAATAGAAGGTTTAAGAAAATGTTTTCTTTCATTTTCAATTTGATATATAATTTAAGAAAAAAAAGTAAAAATTTTGCAATTTATAGTTTAAAATAAATAGTATTTCTATCAATATAAATATATTTTTTTAACCGATTAAAAAAAAATAGATCATATCAATCGATACAAAAGGAGTACATATGTATATTATAGGGTTCGGAATTTAGGATTCAGAGTTTTGGATTTAAGATTTAGGGTTGAGGATTTAAACTTGAGACAAATTAATCAAAAAATGTGAATGGCAATCAATCTAATAAACAAAAAGCTTTCCATGATCAATTGAAAAATTTAGCCATACAAATATATTACAGTTAAGACCAACAAAAGATACAACAAAGTTACTAACCCTACTTGCAATTCCCCTCTTCTTTCCCTTTTCATCTTCTTGGAAGTCTTGAAGTCGGAAGGGAGTCAGATTGCATCGAGAGGTTCATTCAAATTCCTCTTTATTTTCTTTACTCGTTTACTTTTTTTATATTTTAAACTTTTTTCATGAAATTTTGGCTCTAAAAAATAATTGAGTGGGAGGGCCAAGTCCGTATGAAGTAGAAACTGTTTTCAAGGTTTGAAACAGGTCCGACACATTTACTATATAACAGTAGAAGCAACAGCATGAGCCCAAAACTTCAACTTATCTTTAATTTCCATTTCATTTCCAAAATCAGAATTAATCTTCCAACTTTTCAATGGATTCTTTTTCCTTTCTTCCAATTTTTTCTTTTCCTCCCAAACATCCCATGCTTCTGAAAGATGAGGTCTTGAAATTCCACTTTCATCAAATCCCATTTCGTTCTCTCTTCCTAATCTCTTTAATCCAGGTATTATTGTCACCAAATTTGAATCCTTATCCTTATCTGAAAACTCAAATCCAAGATCCATAAACCCTTTTAGCTCCTCAAATTCCAGCTCTGATAAACTCTTACTGTTTTTATTCTTCTTCCTCCTCCTAAAATTATCCCTGTTTTTATCAGCTGCTTCAGAGGAAAACTGAAACTCACTGTACTCTTTACCTGAAAGAATTGGCTGAAGTTTAGCTTCAATAAGAACAGATTTTGGAGATGGGGATTGCGGTTGAGATTGGGATTTCTCAAAGGCGCAACCAATAGAGCTCAAACATTGGTCACTCTGAGATCTGACCATGAAAGTTGGAGTTCGTGAAATTTTTGGGCTCTGTTCAAGAATTTGTTCAGTGGATTCAAGAATTGGGGGTTTTGTAGAGAAGGGGTGTTGGGGTTTGAGTATTTGAGATTGAAACCAGTGAGAATCGAAGAGGTTAAGCAATTCTTCAACCTCCATTAATGGCGGCTGGAAAGAGGAAAAAGAAGGGGGCTTTAGAGATAAGTTTTAGAAGTTTAGGGAGGATGATGAAATGGTAAATTAATATTGGGGAGCATTATATAAAGGGCATCTTGTTCAAAATTTCAAACTTTTGCAAATTGCAATTATGCTCACTTTATTAAAGTAATAAATCCACGTTTACTCTGACACATATAATTCTTTATGTTTGGTAAGGTAAATATAATACTTAATTAATAAGATTGAACATAGTGTTTTTTTTTTGTTTTAGAGTGGAGTTTGTTATGTTAAATGGATATAGTGTATTAGTAATACCTGAATTAGTTATGTTAATATTATTTTGTATTGATGATTGAATTTGTTGTATTAAATGAATAAGATGTGTTTGAATATGAATAGTTGAATAGGGTGATTGATAGGATATATATAAACAATAATTACTTATTCAGTGAAATTTCATAAATTACTACTATCTCATAGAGATTAAGAGACTGTTTTCGAAGGATCTTCAATGTAAATATATCAGCCCAAAAAAAAAATACTAGATACGAAAATGACTATAGTGGAAAGTAATTTGAAACTCATAAATACAATACAAGTAGCAAAATAAATAATGGTCAATAGCTGGACAATATATAATGACGCGACTAATCCTACAATCCTACTAATATTATCCTATCCTTACAAAGCTTACTAGCCTTCTATCATAATATGCGACCTTCATTCCTTTCTATCTAAAGTCATGTCCTCGATGAAACGAAGTTGTGCCATCGTCTAATCACCTCCCCCAATACTTTTTCGGTCTATCTTTACTCCTCCGCATAGCTCCTAGCTAACCCTAACCTCTTACACTTCCTAATAAAAGCGGTAACACTTCTTCTCTGTATTTTTATAGGATATATATACAAATCATATTTAATATAAATAAAGTGTATTAGAATAAAAATAGATAACTAACATGTATTAGAATGGAAATAGTACTGATATTGTTTCAAGCATAACTATACACTGAAAACACAATCAAATAAGAAATAAACAATATCAAAACTAATATACTAATGCTATGATTTTCTTATGACTCTTTTTAATATTAAACTACTCTATAATTAATTTTATATAAATTTAAATATCTAATTATGCATATTTAAATTAAAAATTATGTATCGATTAAGATAAATTAAAGAATACATTTATGATTTCTATATTATATCTTCTTTTTTAAAAAAAAAAAAAATCTCTTCTTTTTCTTGTAAGTTTTGATAATTTCAAAGGAGTTGTGGCGCGGGAATAGTAGGTAAGGAAAGAGTTGATTGGAGTGCATAAACTTTATTATTTTTTATTAGATATACGTTACTAATATTATATCGTGATATTATTTGTTTTGAGCTATATATATAATATCAATTTTTTTTTTCAATTTAGAACTTTCTATTTAAGTAAGATTAGATAGAAAAATAAAAAAAAATAGAAAGTAGTTATATCGATATCAGTTGATAGTAATTAATTAGTTTTTTATAATTGACCGATTAATCTATAAGAACAATAAAGATAAAAAAAAAATGATATCGAACAAAAAGAGCAACACATATGATTTTATTTGAATATTCAATAATTTCTCTTTCGAATTATAGTTTACATAATTTATCATCTCATGTATTTACTTGAAGACTAATTGTGGGTCATCTACACTGATCAAGTATTTCCTCCGTTTGAATTTATTTAAAAATGACTTTTATTTTTATTAGTGACTTTTTAGTTTAAACATTTCTCTTAATATAATATATTTAAGATAAAAATTAAAAGGCTTGTGGTACATTTAATATATTTTTAATTTAGATTATAACAATTCAATTTTTTTATATTTTTTAAATTTTTATATCAAAATAAAAATAAATCAAATAAATTGAACGAAAAGAATATTTATGACCATTAAAGTCCACTAAATTAAATTAGAATATACCATCCTCCACTGTCTCCATAGTTGTCCTATTGAACCACTTGCTTTAATATTAGTTGTTGGCTTAAATAATGTAATACTATAATGTGATATTATTTGTTTTAAATAAAATTTGTGTAAAAAATATAAAAGAAATTAAAACTTTTCCATCCAAACATGCATGCTAAACAGTAAAAGTATCCAGATCATTTGTAAAGATTCTCCAAAAAATTGTTTTTCCTGAAAAAAGAAGAAGTTATTTTATATATTTTAAATATTAAATTTAATTAAATATCAAAAAACTAACATAGTAATTTTCAATTCGTAAATGCCGATATAGTGATACT
>DF357636.1:92901-120437 GCA_000787875.1 Solanum virginianum
ATAGGTATTTGGAACGGCGGGAGGAATTAGCCACTTTGATAATCAAAGACGCTAGACGTAGATTTTTTAATTTTGAATTATATTAATTTAATAATTCAATTTTCTTTGTAAAAAATATATTTGAACATATATGCTAAGTTTCTGTCAATTACAACATTTTAAAAATGTCTCGAATTAAATTGTAGTTTCTAGCTTGTTTGGCCAACTTACCAATAGTCAAAATTACTTATAAACTTTGGCCAAGTTTTTATGGGAAAAAAGGCGTTTTTTAGTTAATTACTTTTATTTTAAGTTTAGTAAAAGTTTTTTCTTTACATTGATTAACTAAATATAAATTGTTATTTTCTGAACGTATTTATCATAAAACACCTCTCATTAATAAGTTGATATTTTAATGTTTATTGACTTAAAAAGTGTTGAAGTAACCACTAATTACATTTCTACTACATTAAACATTTTAAGAGCTACCATAACCAACGACGATTATAATGGAGTGGTAAATATTTACTTATTTTTTATTAAAATTTTTGAATGCGAATTTAAATTCTTTTGAATATGGCGTCATCTTTGTTAAGAAACATTTTATATTTAATGAGAGATTTTTTTGATATAAATTTAAATTTAATTAAACTTTAATATAGATATCAAATATGTATTGAGAAAAGAGCTATGATACATCCTTTGGGGTGGGCCAGTAGGTTTCAAGTTCGGAATTCTTTACCAATGAAAATAAGAAATTTGCTTTTTGAGTCGAGTTCGACACATCAGGTTTGCGTAGTGCTGGTTACTTCTCTTGTGTTGGTTGCGAGCTACTGAAAAAAAAAAGTATGGTACTTGCTGCTGCTTCTAGAAATAGAGTATTTATGCCATTAAAAGAGGGTTTAATTCTGCATACATCATTAATTAGTTGTCCCTTATAGTGGACATTTTCAACACGTTCTTCTTTAATTTAATAACCACTTTCTCTTATTTATTTTCACAGCATGGCCACATTTACACCACTAGATAAGATTTTGTGCATAGTGGCCTTTTAAAAAAAATCATTTTTTTTATTGAATGAACTTCTATACTTTGATCTAACCTCGATTTCTACAATGTCCAATTGATAATATAGCCATTTTCTTCTCCATTTATGTGTCCATAAATAATGGTGAATGCAAAAGCACTAGTAGGTGTAGGATGTTATTGGACCTTGGGTTATTGTAGGTTAGTTGAGATAGTCGAGTCTTTATATATCGTGTTGTTATTATTCGTCATTTATTTTGTTATTTTTAGTATCTTTATGAATTATCATTTGCTTTCCACTCTAGTTGCTTTGTTTCATATATATAGTATTTTTTGGATGATATTTTTGAGATGAAGATCTTTCGAAAACAGCCTCTTTATCTCTATGAGATGGTGGTAAGGTCTGCGTACATTTTACCCTCACCAGACCCACTTGTGAGATTCCACCGGATATGTTATGGGTGACTCCTTTTTTTTCCTTTTCAAGTTAATGCGTCGGTGATGAATCGTTGTGGCATGATTTGTCAAAAATAATTCTCTATTTATAAAATAAAGATAAAATTTATGTACATTTTATTTTTTTCGTCTCTACTCTTGGTACCACACCATAAAATTCAGAAAATACTAGAGTGTAGCACATAGGGTTTGGACATGTAATGTAAAATCAACTTTTCATTTGTTTTGTTTATTGTTACACTAGATTCTTTCTATGGAAGGGATTCCATAAAGTTCATATATAATCCAAAATTCATATTTTTGTTCTATTTATGCATACTAAGAAGAAAAATTCAAGTAAACCATCTATTTTTCAGTTTAAATTTGTAATTATTTCACACTTGATGATATTATGACATGTTCAATGCTAGAAAAACTTCTTTAAAATTTTGGAAAAATAACAAAAAAAAAGAATTATTACGAATCAAATTTTCACTAATAAAATAGTAATAATTAATTAACCGCGCTACTAAAATTTTTGAGATTTTACTATATTACAGCAGTACAAAGTTTGGTGCGCTATGAATTTTTTTTTTTTAAAAAAGAAATATTTATTTCTTTATCTTTTTACAGTAAAATTTAAATCACGTGTTTCATGTGCAGGGGATATTATCGATGCAGTAGCTCCAAAGGGTGTCCCGCCAGAAAACAAGTCGAGCGTAGCCGCCTGGACCCCACCATGCTCCTTATCACCTATTGCTCCGATCACAACCACCAAATTCCGGCCGCCGCCGCCACCAAACACCACCACCACAACCACCCTACTATCGCCACCACTCCGTCTAACAGTTCACCTACCACATCTACCGGCACTGCCGAAGACAACAATGCTGCGGCGGCTGCCGTCACTGACGCTGCGGTACAAGACAAATCGTCTCCGGAAGAACCGGATCCGTTTGCTTATCAAAACGATAATGGATTCTCGGAGCTCGCCGGTGAGTTAGGTTGGTTTTCCTATATGGGAACTACTACGTTCATGGAGAGCACGTCGACGTCAGCAGTGGGGTCCACGTGGAACGATAGTGACGTGGCTCTAATGTTGCCGATTCGCGAGGAGGATCAGTCGTTGTTCGGTGATCTCGGTGAGTTGCCGGAATGTTCAGTTGTTTTCCGGCGGTACGGTGTGGAAACTCCCTGTTGCGGCGGTACAGGATAACAAATGGTCGTGTTGAATTTTTCATTGTAGATGGATCTGATGTTGCGATAGGAAGATACAAAAAGTTTTTTTTTTTAATTACTTTTTTTTTATGACTTTTTTTTTTTGGTTCCACGTTCTTCATGGCCTTTTTAAAATTTTATTTTTATGTAAAGATTTGGTAGATTTTAAAAAAAAAAAAAAAAGAGAAGAAATTATACTTTGATTTGATTTTACTTGAAGCATTGAGCTTTTGGAAAGTTGTGACTTCGAAATTCCCTTTTTTTTAATTAGGCATAATGAGTTTTAAATAATATACTAACAAAAATAAAATATTTGGTGAAATTATATTAAAGTAGAGATTGAAAGGGCAGAAAATACATAAATTTTAATACTATCTTATAGAATTAGAGAGATCATTTTCAAAAAATTTTGAATTTAAGTGCTTAGATTCAAGTTGGAAAAAGAAAAACAACAAAGAAAGCAATAAAATTAATATTATAAGTAGTATAACGCCTATGAGACAGAAACAATGTCGATAGTAAAATAGTATGATAATTAAAAAAAAAAAATATATATATATATATATATATAAATATAAGGGAAGCGAATATTTTACCTTTGCTAATCTTCTATTTTAATATGTGTTCTTTACTTTTTATATTTAAAGTCATACCCTTGATAATATGTACTTTCTCTGTTCATTTTTACTTGTCACTCTTTCACCTATTGAGATTAAACTATAAGGCATTTTAATCAATATTTTAGGATGTATTTTTTCATCATATGAATATGAGAATATTGCAACTTATAATATTTTTTATACAGTTTTCAATTATTTAAATTTTAGATTTGAGAGAAGTATTAAAAACATTCTCGAGCTTGTCATGAATTATTAGTTTCGTCCCTAAATTATTGATTGGCTTAAAAACACACCTCAACTTGGCGAACGAAGCTTAAATACACTCTCGAACTTGACACAAATTATTAGTTTCATCCTTAAACTATTGATAAACTTAAAAAGACACCCCCTCCCAGCTGCATATTTCTGTAACTTACTAAATTTTAATTTGAAATTTTGTAGAGCTTCATTCGCTGACATATTTTTACAATCCCAAAATCTTCTTACGAGATTGTCAGATTCTGACCATGAAATTTTTAACGTTGGCAGAAGTCCACATTGACAAAAAATAATCATAAACAAAATAGGAAAAGAAAGAGAATTAAACAATTAAAAATGAGAATAAAAATAACAGATTTTCTTTGAGGTCGCCATTAATGAAGGAAACGTTAAATGAGAAGAAGAAGGGTATTCTAGTAGTTTGGTAATTAAAAGTTACACTAAAATTTTTATTTTTTTAAAAAAATAAGGCTAATGTGGTCTTTTTTAACCTTTCACGCACTTTCAATAAATTATACTCACTTGTTATGTTATGTGGCGTGTGGGAGGGGTGTATCTAAGCCCAGTTCGACAACTTGAGGGATGCTTTTAAGCTTATCAATAATTTAGAGATAAAACTAATAATTTGTGCCAAGTTCGAGAGATTATTTAAGCTTGATTCGCCAGGTTGAAGGTTTTTTTAAGTCTATCAATAGTTTAGGAACGAAACTAATAATTCATGACAAGTTTAAAAATATTTTTAATACTTCTCTCTTTAGATTTTAAATATTAAATTTAATTTTAAAATTTAATCAAATTAATTTTAAAAATTAAAATAATGATAAATAAAAATCGTAAGTTGCGTATCTTAATTGAGAAGTTAATACAACTCGTAGTTCACATTTTGGATTTAATGTATGGCTTTGTCCTATAAGTCACTATCGATATATTGCTTTACAAATGTTGTAAAGGTATTTGCGTCTACAAATGCCAGTTGGCGAGAGGCGGCTTTACAAAAAGATAATTGTCTCTTACTACATTTTTCCCTTTTCTCTTTGATTATAATAAAATAAATATCTAAAAAAGAAAAAATGACTCTATTCAACATGTGGAACATGCTTAATATATGGTCGTATTTAAATTTATTACAATATTTTATTTAAATATTTTAAATTAAGCGATATTCAATTGAAACAAAATTCAACTTAAACAAAATTACAAATATTATTTGAATCGGCTTATATCCACCTTGATTATTCCATCAATCTATATGCACCATGATTATTCCACCAAACACATGCTACCTTCGACTAATACTGCTGCGACATAACTCTATCCACCAAACTTCGAACATATAGAAGAAACCATTTACTAATATTTGTTATCTCCATCGACTTCATTAACTCTAGGCACACCCTGACATGTTTTTTTTAAAACATTCTCAAACTACACAAAAATATGTTGTACCTGCAGATTATCAATTTTTGATCTTGCACATATTATGAACAACAAAAATTGCTAATTTTACTCGGTAAATACACTTTAAAAGGGGAAAAAAAGACAATAATTCGACACAAGAAGACGATAATCGTAACATGTTATTGCAAAGATCTTGACAGTTTCTCCAGATTTTCAAGCCATCAACCAGAACGCATAAAACTAAGACCTTGTTTAGACATTCTGTAATTAGAAACTGACAGTACCTGCTCCTCCTTTAGTGTTTTTCATGAGGACGCTGCTTCGCGTATTCTCATGGCTATAGCATAACGCTTATATCCCACAAGCGCGATACCTAAAGAAGAAAACAGGAGAGGGAATCATTGACTTAATGACAATTTACAGCTGATATATAAAGCTTGAGCTATTGTCTTGCATATTTTCCTCGAGCCCTAGCTCGAGCAGCAACCGATCTTTTTCCAAGCAGAACCTTCATCTTTGATGTTAATTGTCTGCCCTTTAGGTGGTGCAGATGAAGTAGCACCTTCATCGCCTGCCTCAACTGCTTTCTTACTGACAATCCGGTATATCTGCGTGAGAGCTTCAGTAAACGCGTTTTCAACGTTGGTTGCTTCTAATGCAGAAGTCTCCATGAAGTATAGGGATTCCCTCTCTGCCAAAGATTTAGCCTCGTCAGTTGAAACAGCCACAAGATGTCGGAGATCTGATTTGTTGCCTAGGAGCATGACTACAATGTTAGGGTCAGTATGGTCTCTCAACTCCTTCAACCACCTTGTAACGTTCTCAAAGGTAACATGTCGAGTAACATCATATACAAGCAAAGCACCAACAGCTCCTCGATAATAAGCACTCGTAATGGCACGATACCTGCTACGAAGAAGAAAAACTGAAGCAGTAGTTCAACAATTCAAGATGATCACATCCACTTGACAAAGATTCTAAAAAGAACAAGCATGTATCCCAATTCATTCCCTTCCCATACAACAGAAGCAGTAAGTTGCATACAAGCAACTAGCCCATTCACTATCAGCATTGATCATCAATAATGTGGGGAGGAAGGCGACACCATGAGGGAAGAAAAACAAAGGAAACTAGCAGTAACAGAAAAATCAGTATATGCAATTGATCTTGAATATAATGAATCATAAATTTACTGATCAAGAAAAATAATGAACACTATAGTTTGCCAATAATATGTGACCCATTTTATTCACAAACAAAACTTGACATTCACAAAGTTAACTTTATGTCAAAGATGCAATCAATTCTTTTTCTTTGGTTTCCCGCGCAGTGTCTACTACCCGCATGGGAGCTCAACTAATCCGGAGTCGTGCATTCCAGGGCTATTTCTGGGAGCACTGCTCCCAACATGAATTTTTTCCAATTCAGCTCATATTAAGGCACCTAAATCAAAAGGTCACAAAAGACTTATCGTGGTACCAAGATGTAACTTGAATGGGTTCAAAAGACTAACCTAAATACTTCATTCTATTAGTATTTCTAACTCTTTTTCCTAATCAGAAAAGAAATATCAACTTCTTCCGGAACAGAGATGATCTAACATGATCTGCACAATAGGAGAAGAAACCATAAGACAGAAAAGAAAAAAAAAAAAGGCCCAGAAAGTGTACTCCATCTTTCTGCTGCCGCAATCTTTAAGGCTAAGCAGGAAAGTGTGGGTAAATATATCAGACTAAGAAAAGCACTTCACGGGGAATATTAGAAAAGAAACTTAAAAAAATATCCTCACAAACGATGAAATTGCTCAGAGATTACCTCTCATGTTGCAATGTTATTCCACTCAGAAAAAGGGCTTTGCATGCAAACACCAGTAGAGAATATAACAAAATGATGGCTTTGTAATAAGGCGGAAGTACGATTAGTATTTCATCCAGAGTGGATCACTCCTTGACATTGATAAGTGTATAAAATGTTAATTACAAATAAGGCACTAAAAAGCCATGAACCAGAAGCTGAACGATGCCAACAAAAACACTGCCAAATGTAACTCGCATAGCTGCGCATATTCTCAAGAAATGAATAGGATAAAGGCAGCTTACAAACTTAAGCAACATATCAGAAAGCTATGCAAGGGCATTCAAGAAGGGAGAACTGTATTTTATCTTCCTCTTAATTCAAGTCTCACGTTTTCTCATGCCAGCTACACACACTTCTATCACCCAATCATTAAACTGCATGTGTTTGCACCCAAATATTATTATTTACCGTAAGAAACACAAGCATAGAACGTTTCAAAGGACAACAATGATGTGATACCATTGCTACTGACATGAGAAGCACATATGTCATAACCATTCGAACACATATATTGATGATAATGATTAATGAAGAATCCATGTAAGCATCTATATTTCAAAATGACAGTTTAGTTTGAAACTAAGCATGCACTTTGAATTTTCACGCACGCTTCTTCTACTCCTTTTTCTAGGTTTATTTCTACACCTTTTTGTTAACTTATTTTGTATGTCTTATAATCATTAGTAATCTACTCAAGGAGAAACCCATATTATCTGGTAGAATAACAATTTAAAGTTTAGGAACGACAGTTTACAAAGGGTATTCCTTCCGATTTCCATACATTAGACAAGGAAGTATGTTCTTTATAGCATCTACTACAAAAGCAAAAATCAATGACCCAAAAGAAAAAAAAAGGTAATTAAAATTATATGGCTATAAATGTAGAAACTACATCAAAAAAATACAATTATTCAGATTTTTTATGAGCATCTGCAAGAATTGCAACCAAACAAAAAACAGTCTTATTACGCAAAGAGTAATGGTGTCACTGAAAAATGGACTATATTTTACATCGCACAGTTTAGTAAAGCATTTCATATTCAGAGGAAGCATTTGTTAGCAAAAAACACTGCATTCTGCTCTATACAGTTATACATCATACCATGCCTGCAAAAGATTCAATTCCTTTTTCACATATAACACCAATTTTTTTCTTTGATTTGTCATCCTTTCTTTAATAGGCAAAAGAAAAGATAAGAAACCACTGGAAAACGTCTAACATCAAAGGTGTGTAGAAATGGATGGGCTCCCCGGCCTTCAACCCTGGTCATAGGTTCGAGCCCGGGGAAACTGGGTAGGGAGTGCTTCCCTATTTAATAGTCCTATGCAACACAAATTTGATTTAGTTGGGCTATGAGTATCGGATATCAGATGGTTACACCCAAAATAAAAGTTAGAAATCAGTCAAACAATAAAATGACCAAGGATTTCAAAATTATGAAGAAATATGGAGTTTCTTTGGTTATTTTTCATATTAGAAAAACATACCCAGCCAACGAATTAGTATGGTTACTGAATCCGATCAAACTAAACTTATAACAACAAATTTGGAAACTAAAATTTCAAAAAAACAGCTTTCCGATTGACACCGCAATAGCAATAAACATCTAAACAACAAGGAGTACACATAGCCTGCACAAATATTGAATTGTGTGATCATCTCATCTAAAAGCTTATTAGAGATAACACACTTTTATATACTTCATTACGTCTTCAAAACACTCTCAGGATCAAATCTAATTCTTTCTCAGAATCAACCATGTAAAAGTTTCTCCTTTTCATAATCAGTGGCAATAAGCTGTCCATGTCCCTCGAATTTCAATTAGGAATACAGATACATCACCCAATAGACAAGAAATCCCATCCAAGCAACAATACCACATCTAGACACTCTTAGGTGCCGTATGGCCACAAATATATTTGGGAGGAACTTGGTAAAAACATGAGAACTAGTGTTTGGCTATATAACTTGCCATTACTTGGCAAATATCCCAAGTTCTAGAAAAAGCTAGAAATTTGGGCCAAATTCTAGTATTCGGAATTTTTTAAAATTACCCCAAACTTCATATTTTATAAAGATACCCATTCTTCATAGTGTTGGACTAAATTTCAATCCTAGTTTATTATATAAAATTTATACCATTATATACATATTTTAAAGAATTTTTTACCGAGCTAGCTCTTTGAAGTCACTTTCAATTATAAGTAGAAATTTCGTATACAAATCAATACTTAGTATTTTCCTTTTGTTTTCTTCCTCTTTTTTCAAATTCATATTAATTGTGTTCAATGTCATAACTTTTCACCAAACATGTTCATTATAAAATGATAATACAAACTTATGGATATTTTGAATAATTGCTAGAACTTACTGGTATAAATTATACTTTTAAAAAAATGTAAATATTTCTCCAAAAATATATGGCCAAACGAATGGTGAAACTTTATCCAAAACTTCACCCAAAAATGACTTGTCAAAAATATTTGAAAATTTGTGACCAAACACTAGCTTAGACAATACCAATAAACACAACATCATTTCAAGAACCCTACAAAAGTGAGATTAAACCCAATGGACCCACAAACAATTCTCACTTACCTAAATCCCAAGCACATAAAAAACCAACCACTTAGTACCCCTCTTATATGTGGTTACTTGGATCAAGAGTCCTTTGAAAACCACCAATCTCTGCCTTCACAAGTTAAGGGCAAGGCTATGCACATACTACCCTCCCAAAACGCATTTCTCACTTGCCTACATCCCAAACACCTAAAAAAACAACGACTTAATACTATTCGAGTAGGTGATTACTTGGGCCAATGGTTCTTCAGAACCACCTCTCTCCCTTCACAAGGTAGGGACTAGAGATAAGGATGTGTATACACTACCCTCCCCAGAAATAATTCTCGCTTGCCTACATCCCAAAAAAAACTGCTTAATACTACTCTTATATACAGTTACTTAGGCCAAGGATCCTTCCGAAACCACCTCTCTACCTTCACAAAGCTGTGTACACAGTACACTCAGTATGTTGTTGTTGCTGTTGCTGCTAATACTACCCCTGAACCCCACTACTTAAAAATAACAGATGCAAGCTCAAGCACTAATAGAGACTGTTAAACTACGTCCAACCAAGATTACATAACCAATCAATCAAAACACTAAAACTAAAGCCATAAACCAAAAACAAGAAAACCCCACACACAGAAACACAAAAAAAGAACATATACATAACCATAAGATACAAAAAAAGTTGAAAAGATTTAACATTTACCTTTCTTGTCCAGCAGTATCCCAAATCTGAGCTTTAATAACTTTACCATCAATTTTAAGACTTTTGGTAGCAAATTCAACCCCAATAGTAGATTTAGACTCCAAATTGAATTCATTTTTGGTGAACCTGGAAAGCAGATTTGATTTACCCACACCTGAATCACCTATCAACACAAGCTTGAAAAGGTAATCATACTCATCATCACCTCTATAACCTGCCATCTTCAAAACTATATCTTTCTTTTTTCTTTTTTTGGCTCTTAGTTCTCTTTTTGATTGAGCAAAAAGCAATAATTCACAAAAAAGTTTTGATTTTGGAGAAATTTTTTTTGTTCTTGAAAAGCGGAGGAATGGGGTTGGGACTCTTGTCTAAGGTTGGCTATATTCTAGGAACAGCTCGATATAGCAAATGCATAATATGAAATGACGTAAATACCCTTTCAGTTTCTATGAATTTTTTATATTTTTTAATAAATAAGTTCTTTCGCCTTATTCCCGTCTAAATTCAGATTCACGTTGAAGAAAATGGTATTAAGAAAATAGATATTAGTAATATTTAATAAAGATGGTTCTATTTTGAGATATCAAACTGATGATTGATTTTAAAATAGTATTAAAAATACCTCTAAATTTGGCACGAATTATCAATTTCATTCCCTGATAGTGTTTAAAACACTCATTTACTTGGTTAACTGAACTTAAATACAACCCTGATTTTGTAACAAGAGTGAAATATACACCTAAATTCTTGTCAAGTCAAAGGGTGTATTTAACATGTATGATAGTTCGGGTTGTTTTTCAATTAAGTTAATCAAATTGAGAGGTGTTTTAAGATTGTTAATAGTTCGGGGATGAAAATAATAACTTGCACCAAATTCAAAAATATTTTTAATAATTTTTTCAAAAATAAAATGTTATAGTACTTATCACTTCATCCTAATTTTACTGATTTGTAATTTATTTTCGAGAAAGTTGAAAAACCAAAGAAAAAGTGTTGATATAAAGAATAAAAATTCCATCAATTTTCCACTTAAACAAAAAAAGGAATTGAAGCATGAATATAGGAAAATAGGAGAACTAAACTTAGGAAAGTTGTTTAAATTTTTTAAACTTTTGGGTCCAAAACTTTAGGAAAGCTATTTAAAGTGAAAAATATAAATGGTCAATATATGCTCCACAATGATTGAGTATTATTTTATTACCTTAAAAAATAAAAGTATTCCATGTAAGAATATTCTCTTTTATTTTTCATAAATAATATCTTTCTTTCTATACAAGGTTATATATACTTGATGGTGTTATCAAAATTATATAAATTTATTATAGTTAATTAAGTACAAATCTTATTGAGTGAGATTATTATTTCTTAGAAGTAGAGAGACTGTTTTCAAAAAAAATTTGACTCAAGCGAATCAATCCAAGTAAAAGACGAAGAAAATACTAGAAAAAACATAGTCGTCAATTAAAATAAAAATATATACTAATTAATTATAATTAACTATTGAATAGCTATTTGTAAATACATCTCATATATCTATAAGTTTATATGAATATTGTATTCCAATTTTCACATAATAATAACAAATTGACCTTAGCTTTGTTTAAATGTTTGTCTTGGTGTTATTCAAATTAATTAAAAAAGATGAGTTTTTCTAAGCCACAAACTTCAAAAGGGGAAGGATAAATTAGGAAGAACAAAACTTTGTTGTTTAATAATTAATGTTGAATCTTTTGTTTAGGCGTATAATTAGAACCACACAAAACAATAATAAGTGGGATGTTGAGTTAGGCATGTGGGTGGGTCTTTATCCAAGTTAATTAAGAGCATAACTAAATTTGTAATTGTTGTCTAATAATTGTATTATTCAAATGAGAACTCTAATCAAATTCATTGGATATTTGTCATCCGTCTTCTTCACGTACTTCTGTTAGTTCGTTGAAATGATCACAAATTCAAAAAATATTTTCTCTATAAAAAATTGAAAATGTTAAAATGAATTATGATTTATAAATAAAAAGATAAGATGTTAATGAATTGACTCGATGTGATCCTTCTTTACTTAATTTAATTCAGAGTGTGTTACTTTTGACCTTGCGAGAACATATTCGAACGAGCATACTATTTGTATCACTACTACATGGTCCTCCTCCCCCCCCGGCCCACCTACACACACAATCCCAAGAACATACCTAGAAGACTCTGAGCCCCACGTTATGTGAGCAAACCTAATATATATGTGTGTCTATGCACACGTGCGTGTGTAAAATACATGTCATGCGTTTATTCATTTAGATGTAAATATTATTCTTATTAGACCTTTTTTTTCCAGATCAATTTGTTATTTCTAATAACAAAATAAACATTGATCTAAATTAACTTTAAAAGTTGATTCAAAAAATGAAAATTGTTCAAAATCATGTAATGAGATTATCTAGCTTCTAAATAGCCGAATTGGACGATGTTCAACACTAATGTACACCCAATTCTGCTAATTAAAGTGTGAATAATATAACATGAAGTTCAACATTATCCTACTTCTAAAAAGCCAACGTGGACAATATTTAACACTAATATACACCTAAATTTGCTAATTAAAGCGTGAATGATATGATATAAAGCCCAACATTATCCTGCTTCTAAAGAGTCAACTTGAACGATATTCAATACTAATGTACACCCATATCTGCTAATTAAAATGTGAATATGATTATAATATCACGATAACCAAAAAAATAGTAATTTGACGTAATTCAATCCAAAATATAGATCAGATAATAATCAACTGGGAAACTCAAAAACACATCCTCATCACATCAATATTTAATTGGTATATCTACACATTCATTGAGATTTTAATACATATTGAATTTTGCCAGTTGTAATATTTTAATATATAATTGACACTTCATATTAACTGTAATTACACTGCTTGTTTTTGTATTTAAAAAAATTATCATAGCCACTTCATATATAAGAAATCCTATTAGGCAATAATACAACCATTATATGACATGATTATTTTTAACGTCTATCGACAATTTAATTAGTAGATACGAATATCATAATTTTTTAAGATAAGGTTTTAAAATTTCAAGTAAACTTTTCTTTACTCTCACAAATTTTTAATTTTTTTTAAGTAAATATATATTTAAATATACTTTCAATTTTTAAAATTATTTATTTCAACTAAATCTACGATCGGACGCCAATAAATAATGCGTTTGCTTTGGAAGATTTTTCCTATTTGCTTTGGCTTTTCTGTTTATTTTGGTTGCTTGCATGGTTGAATTTTGTCAATCAATCACATCCTCTTTATTATCCAAAAGGCCAAAATTATTGATTGCTTTCATCATCACAAAGAGGAAAAAAAAAGCACAATATTTTGTTTGCATGTAATCTATTTCATTAAAAAAAAACATGTTTATATATTTAAAAACTTACTTTCTAACACTATCAGAAATAATTTTTTTAATCAGAGATTTATCAAAAATAGATTTTCTAAAGCTCACACAAAGCAAGAATAAGATCTGCATATGACATCCTCTATATACATCGCTCGAGGAATCACACTGAATATTATGTTATTGTATTCACTTGTAAATATAACATAATTATATATAACTCAATTTAACTTTAATAATTAGATAAATTAACTCTCAAAAAATTACATATAACAAATAATTTAATTTATTTATGAATAGTATCTTGAAAGGATTCACATGGTTCCACAACCAGTTGCCATTTGTTGGGATCTGAGCTGGCAAGACAACAAGCACTCACCTTAAAAGTATCCCACTATACTCCATAAGTTTTTTTTTTTTAAAAAAATAATCGTAAAAATCTCGATTAATTTATACGTATCATAATTAATTTAGTAAAAAAAATATGATCTCATTTTATGAGCGGGTTTAGCTAAATTCAATTGATATCGCTTATTTGATGCCATTAGGGGTAACAAATTTGACTATACATTATCTATATATTACTAAAATAAAAGGACTTGAAAAAAAAAAGATATTATCCTCAAATTTCACTTTTTCATTTGGACGTACAAAACTAGTACTTTACTATTATTCATCAAATGCACGTTGAAACTTAATATTAACATCAAGTGACATCAGAAAAATTTCAATAATTATATGTTACGATATTCCTTTAATAAAGTGATTGTCAATTATTAAGTACTTTTTTTATCGAGAAATTGTAGCGTAATGGTTCAAGATTCCTTCGTTATTAATTAAAGATTTCAAGTTTGAATTCCTAAAAATTAATTCCGCATGCATTTGGATATAATTGATTTACAATACGAGTATTGAATATCGGATAACAAATTAACTTTTTTTAAAATTAAAATTTGAATGTTGAAAATCCTTTATTCTCAATTTAAATTGAAATTAAAAACGTTAACTATAGTTTTTTCACATAATTTTAAGATTTGAATATTTTTCCACCATCAATCGCATTCAACAAAGATTTGCTTATTCCCATTATCTCAAAAACAAAAATTTTAACATTTATAGACACATAATATTTTATTATTTATATTTTTTTTAGATTTAATACACAAATGTAAGGTCCTAAATATTTAGGTTATTCAACTAGTAATATTTTTATTAGAACACATAAATATCAAACTCAATCAAGTCGAATATAGTGATTAAAGAAATTTTATGATCTCTCTCTAATTGTAGTACCATTTGTAGGATAATAATTTTGGGATTAATAATTCTGAAATTAAACACTAAAATAACACATTTGTTCTTCTGCTAAAATCAAAATTAAATTGAAAAAATAAGAGTTTGTCCTACTTTATATAGTTTAAACCAAATAAATATTTTATATTAGATATTGTATAATCCTATTTTGGTTTAATGAATCAAATATCTAGCAATAAAAATATATTTACTAATCAATTTCATCATCATTACTTTTAATATTATAATTTTACACTAGGTTATCAATTTATATTTCTTAAAGATTTGAAGTTTTCTCTCAATGGGTTAATCGATAATTCGATAATAAATTAATAATTATATTTATATCATCCAGTATACTTAGTTTGACTTGGGATTTAGTTTTATAATTTTTTTCAGCTGTCTCAAACTATATGTTATTTTACAAGGTGTCAATATTTGCTTTTGAGTAAGATACAATTCGCCAACTCATGTGTATGGTTCATTTGGTTTGTCACCATATTTTAAAGTGATTTTCAATAAATTTTGTGTTAAATCCTAATAGTTAACGATAACAATCAAAAACCAATAAATCAATATCTTAATAATTCTATAACGATTTAGTATATCTACATTGGTAATCAATAAGTCAAATTGATAAATTTTAAAATTGAATCGAACTGATCGATACGAAATCCTTGGCAACAACACCACCACTAACAATATACTCAGTGGAATTCCACAAGTGAGGTATGAAGAGGATAAAATATACGCAGATTTTACCACCAACTCATAGAGATAAAGAAATTATTTCTGAAAAATTCTTATCTCAAAAGTATCATCTCGAACAACACCATAAATAAAAATATCAATTATTTTTTCAACTTTATGCAAGCTTTTTTTCCTTTTATCCTTATCCCTTCCCTTTTTAGTTCCTTTCGGTTGCCTTAGCTACACAAAATAGACAATCCAAAAACTGCTGAATTTTTTTTTAATAAAAAACACAAAAAATACTTTCACGTACGCATTGCACGTTTTTATTTATTTTATTTTATTTTGTTTTTCTAGGTCAGAGTCAAGAAAAGAATCTTATTTTTTTTCTTGAAAGATCATCTACAGCTACTCAATTTTGTAAAAAAAAAAATTTCTCTGGATATTCACAATTCAGCAACTTTCTTGGTATCCATTTTGGAGATCACCCTTATTCACACAGAACCAAAAATTCCAATCTTTATTGTTTTTATGCTCTTTCAAGCCGTAAAATCAACCCCCTTCAACTCTAAAGAACGAGTCTTTTACTGAAAAAGATCCAAGATTTGCTGCTTTTTGAATCTTAGAGGTAAAATCTGGGCAATCCATGTTGTTTTCTTTGTGTACTTTATATGATTGCTTTGTTTTGAAAGTAAGACTTTTGAGATTCTTGATTCACTTTGGGGGTTTATTTTAATTTGGGTATGGTTAAGATCATCTGTTATGTTGTTACTGACATGGGTTTCTGTTTGATTAAGAAAATCAGCATTTTTTTTGTCTTTTTGGTTGTTTGATTTTGGTTTTAGGTTCTATGGACCCATTTTGATGTTCTTGTGCTAGGGTTTGTTTGTTCTTGCTGTAAGTATGGTTAAACTTGAATTGTTTGGTGTAATTGCAGAAAATTGAAATTCCATAGTTAGAGGAGAGCAAGAATCTTTGTCAAGATGATGTCTAGATCATATACCAATCTTTTGGATTTGGCATCTGGGAATTTTCCAGCAATGGGAAGAGAGAGGGATAGGCGACGGATGTCACGGGTTATGACTGTGCCTGGGAGTATATGTGAGTTGGATGATGACCAGGCTGTTAGTGTTTCTTCTGATAATCAGTCTTCACTTGCTGGTGATAGGATGATTGTGGTGGCGAATCAGTTGCCATTGAAAGCGAAGAGGAGACCGGACAATAAAGGCTGGAGCTTCTGTTGGAACGAGGACTCGTTGCTTTTGAGACTTAAGGATGGTTTACCTGAAGATATGGAAGTATTGTTTGTTGGGTCTTTATCTGTTGATGTTGATCCAATTGAACAGGATGATGTTTCTAGTTATCTTTTAGATAAATTCAGATGTGTGCCAACATTTCTTCCACCTAATATTCTGGAAAAATACTATGAGGGCTTCTGCAAGAGGCATTTGTGGCCACTTTTTCACTACATGTTGCCATTTTCACCTGACCATGGAGGCCGCTTTGATCGTTCTATGTGGGAAGCATATGTTTCTGCCAACAAGTTGTTTTCACAGAAAGTGGTTGAGGTGCTTAATCCCGAGGATGATTTTGTTTGGATTCATGATTATCATTTGATGGTGTTGCCCACCTTCTTGAGAAGGCGGTTCAATCGATTGAGGATTGGGTTTTTCCTTCACAGTCCATTTCCTTCATCAGAGATTTACAGGACACTTCCTGTTAGAGAGGAAATACTCAAGGCTCTGCTATGTTCTGACCTTGTTGGATTCCACACTTTTGACTATGCTCGACATTTCCTTTCGTGTTGCAGTCGAATGTTGGGTTTAGAGTACCAGTCTAAAAGAGGTTACATAGGATTGGAATACTATGGAAGGACAGTAGGTATCAAGATTATGCCTGTAGGGATACATATGGGTCACATTGAGTCTATGAAGAAACTTGCAGATAAAGAGCTGAAATTTAAGGAGCTCAAACAACAATTTGAAGGAAAAACTGTACTGCTTGGAGTTGATGACTTGGATATTTTCAAAGGTATCAACTTAAAGCTTCTAGCGATGGAGCACATGCTTAAACAGCATCCCAAGTGGCAAGGACAGGCTGTGCTTGTTCAGATTGCCAATCCTATGAGGGGTAAAGGAATAGATTCAGATGAAATACAGGCTGAGATACAGGAAAGCTGCAGGAGAATTAATACACAATTTGGCAAGCCTGGATATGAACCTATAGTTTATATTGATAGGTCTGTGTCAAGCAGTGAACGCATGGCTTATTATAGTATTGCTGAATGTGTTGTTGTCACAGCTGTTAGAGATGGGATGAACTTGACTCCATATGAATACATTGTTTGTCGACAGGGTGTATCAGGTGCTGAGACAGATTCAGGTGTAGTTGGACCCGATAAGAGCATGCTAGTTGTATCAGAATTCATAGGCTGTTCACCTTCATTAAGTGGGGCGATCCGTATTAACCCGTGGAATGTTGAAGCAACTGCCGAGGCAATGAATGAGGCTGTATCAATGGCCGAACAAGAGAAACAGCTGCGACATGAGAAGCATTACCGTTACATCAGCACCCACGATGTTGCTTATTGGTCGAGAAGTTTCTTGCAAGATATGGAGAGAACTTTTTGAATCTTAGAGGTAAAATCTGGGCAATCCATGTTGTTTTCTTTGTGTACTTTATATGATTGTTTTGTTTTGAAAGTAAGACTTCTGATCACTTTAGGAAAAGATGCTATGGCATTGGTTTGGGCTTTGGGTTTAGAGTTGTTTCCCTTGATCCCAACTTCAGGAAGCTGTCAATTGATGACATTGTGAATGCTTATGTTAAGTCTAAGAGCAGGGCCATATTCCTGGACTATGACGGAACTGTGATGCCGCAGAATTCTATCATTAAGTCCCCAAGTGCTAATGTTATCTCCATCCTGAATAAGCTTTCCGGTGATCCAAACAACACAGTCTTCATTGTTAGTGGAAGAGGGAGGGAAAGCCTAACCGAGTGGTTTTCTCCTTGTAGAAAACTAGGACTTGCAGCAGAACATGGCTACTTTTTAAGGTCTGTTTCTTCTATTTCCCTATGCAATGTCAACCGAAATCAATATTACCTTCATTCTGGTGTCTGAATGATTAGTGCTTCCTGTATCTACTTTTTGTATGGTGTCTAAAAGTCTAGTGTTTTTAGTAAAAGGTGTAAAGCACAATCTGTGTAAGAATTTTTATACGATTATTAAAAAAAAGAAGGGAGTTTTCTTGCAAATGAAGCAAGAGTGATCTAGGTCATTTTTATCTCATCATTTTAGATGCCCCTAGCATTTGATATAGCTATTAGAATTATCTTAATAGTATTCTATGTAGCTTTCACATCATTCAGGACTTCTAATTAATTTATTAATCCAATCATCCCAGTGCCTTCTCAAATCTCTACTGTGCATGAATTAGGGTCTGTTGTTTGCTAGTTCAATCTTTTTCTCTTTTTGCGTTTGCTAACTTTTAGGTTTCTGACAATGCAGATGGGAACAAGAACAGGAATGGGAAGTATGCAGTCAGACCTCTGATTTTGGTTGGATGCAACTTGCTGAACCTGTGATGCAATCCTATACAGACGCTACAGATGGTTCTTGCATAGAAAGAAAGGAAAGTGCTATAGTGTGGCAGTATCGTGATGCGGATTCTGGATTTGGGTTTTCTCAGGCAAAGGAGATGCTTGATCATCTGGAGAGTGTTTTAGCGAATGAACCAGTTGCTGTGAAAAGTGGTCAGCACATTGTGGAAGTGAAGCCTCAGGCACGTATTACTTATCCCAATTTGCATATGTTTTCCTTCTTATTTGTTGCTTATATTCCAAGATTTACACTTAAGAAATGTTACTTAGCGTCCTTAGTAAATGCCTCTTTTTGTATTGATGAGTCTCCTCTCCCAACAACAGTAAACCGGGATGCATTTGGTTTCCTGTAATCTGGATTAAACTTTTTTATTAGCTATTGGTGTTTTGATGAGAAATGTGATCGTGTTGACCATACAACCTTATATATCCTTTAGTTTCCTGTATAGGGTAATTGTGCTGATCTCCACATTAAGGGTGTGTTTGATAAGGAGGTTTTCAGTTAAAATGAGGAAAGTGACTTCCCTAATGGAAATAGGGAAAACAAGTTTCATAAGTGACATTTCAAGTTCATTGTCTCCTTCCACCCACTTAACCCTAAGCCCCACCCCTTGACAATCTCAGTCCCTGCCTCCGAACTTTCACTTTTCCCCCACCCCATCCAACCCTCAAAGTGTTTTGCTTGATTACACCTTGGGATCATATCTTTTTGTTTACATGCCTAATACTAGAAAAAAGTATGAGAATATTTTCTGGGAAAATATCTTCCTTGGCATTTACTTTCTGGGTTGCTAGTTGGTTATATTGCGTATATGGATGGTGTGTGTTCTTTTTTAGTAAGTTCGGATGGTATTCTTTCAAGCTTGCATCAATATCCATTAGCTATCCCTATTATATACTTCAACATTATCATTCTCCATATTAAATGCATAGGTTATTTTTAGTCCAACAACAACAAAACAACGTACCTACTATAGTCCCACAAGTGGGGTTTGAAGAGGGTAAAGTGTACGCAGACCGTTACCCTACCTTGTGCAGTTAGAGAGGTTGAGGCTATTTACCCTACCTTGTGCAGTTAGAGAGGTTCAGGCTGTTTCTGATAGACCTTTGGATCAGGCAAAGCATAAACAAAACATACATGGAAACATTAGCAGTAAGTAGTAACAACATGATAAGAAGCATAAGACTTGTGCTGATGCTAATGCTACTTGTAAGGAAAAAGCAGATGCCAGACTACCTACGATTAGACTTCTAACCTAATCTTCGACCTCCACACTCTCCTATCAAAGGACATGTCCTCAGAGAGCTGAACACTTGCCATGTCCTACTTGAACTTTTCTCCCCCGTACTTCTTCGGCCTATCTTACTCTACCTCTCCTCAACCCCCAACGTCAGCCTCTCATACCTCTTCACTGGTGTGTCATGTGGAACTACTCTTGGCATACCCGAACCATCTAAGCCTCGCCTCCCGCATCTTGTCAGACACGGAGGCTACTCCCATTTATTTCCAAATATTTTCAATTCTGACCATCTCTCTCTTAGTAAGTCCTCAACTTTCATTTTCTGGACATAGGACTTCTTGACTGGCCAACACTCGGCTGCATACGACAAAATTAGTCTACTAGATAAGCCAAGTAAAGCAGTGGCAGATACAGATGAAATTGTTTTTTCTCCTTTTTCGATTTAGGGAAGTGAATTCCTTATTCAATCCGAGCCTACTTTCAAGTCTTGGTGACATTTTTACCACAAAACACACCAGATGCTAGCCTCCATTTCAACAATATCCTCCGATGCTTTATGCAATATTCTTGTCAATCTCCCATTATCTCGGATAATAGCCCCAAGGTACTTGAAAGTTGAAACTACTCCTCGTGGAGATGACTTGAGATTCCTACCTCACTTCCATGTTATCTTCACAGGTCACAACATTGAATTTGCACTCCACGTACTTTGCCTTAGTTCTATTCAATCTAAAACCCTTTAGACTCCATCGTCTGTCTCCAAACCTCCAGCCTATCGGTAACTCCACGTCTCGTCAATTAGTACTATTTTGGCTGCTAATAACATGCACAAAGGCACCTCACTTTGTATGTGCTGTGTCAATCCATCCATCACCAAAGCAAATAAAAATGTTATTTTCAATTGATGTGCCATTAATCTGTGCGTAGGTCATTTGCGAACAAAAGAGCCTTCAGTATTTACTAAAGTAATTGGTTGCAAGCTGCAATTTTTTTGCCAGTGACAAGTGAATACCTGGCCTGTATTTCCTATCTAGAAAAAAATATTGCTAACATAATTATTTTAACAACAATGATGGTGTTTTCTTTTCCCACTATTTTTGACGGCTATTGTCAAATTTTCTTGAGTATCTTGAATGTATCTTTTTCTTTAATGCTTTTTGACGTGTATTTTTAGCATTGGTTGCAGTCACTAATGTGTTGATCCTAGCATATGTTCTGAATATCATTAATTTTCTCTTTTTCATTCTAGGGGGTCACCAAAGGTTTAGTTGCAGAAAAAGTGTTTACATCTTTAGTGAGGAAAGGAAAACAGGCGGATTTTGTGCTTTGCATTGGTGATGATAGATCAGATGAAGATATGTTTGAAATAATTGGTGATGCTTTGTCCAGAAATATTATTTCCTATGATACCAAGGTATTTGCTTGCACAGTTGGACAAAAACCTAGCAAAGCGAAGTATTACTTGGATGACTCATCCGAGGTGGTGCTTATGCTAGATTCCCTTGCTGAAGCGACTGATACTCCAGTGGCTTCCGATGATGAACCTGTGGACTCTGACTGAATGTAGCTACCAGATGCTTGGTTTGGTTTGGTTACCTTCTCTACTGAATGTATATTCCAGGTCTGAAGACGACAACATTGTCCATTTGAGTAGGTTTCGAGGTTTAAGAAAATGGAATCTCAAGTTCTGTTCAATCATTCTTTCCTTTCTGATTGGTCTATTCTTTTATCACTAACCTGGATGTAACGTATTATGAGAAGGGGAGAAACACAGAATTGAATGCAGATTGTTATGACTGCTTCTTGAAAAGAAGCCACCAAGTGCTTGGAGGGCGGTGATCATTTATGCAGAATCGGAGAACCACAAGAAGGTTGGGATGAGCCAAAGATGTTATACATGGTTTCTATAAGACCAAATGAGGCAGAGACAAAAGATTTGATCATTCCTGAATTATGCTTGGAACTAAATGCAGTTCTCGCTGTTCGGGTTGTTTACACCAATTGTGGTGGCAAAGCTTTAACTGAATGAAGATTGCTTTGTGGCTGCTTGATACTTGAATTGGTAGTATATTGAAGTTCTCTTTTTAAAGTTGGTAGCATGTGGATCTAGTTTAGATTAGCATTGTGTCAGTGGGCATGGCTGTGAATGGCAATAATCATCAAGTATGTTGGATTGAGTCAAATGGTTTTGGTAGTCTTGCTGTACAGTATAAGATTGATCATGTGAATTCAGAAGATTTCCCTGCTCTTTTATGGTCCCCTATCAAATGCATTGTGTGGATATAGGTTGATGCAAGAATATTTCATTTTCACATACTAGGATTTTTCTAATATTTCATTTTCATCGCCACTATCATAGGCTCCGATACCAAGTTTGTCATAATTATTTAAATTCTAAGGATCCTGGACCAGCACTTGGCTACCATTCCCTTTACACATTAGAGTTATTTGTTTTTCTGTCAGTAATTATACTGCAAATACTAGCACTAAAGGCAGTAACAAAATACAGCAAAGCTTTGTACACATAAAAGTAAATTATGCACATTACTTATCTTGTCCATTTGATATAACTGTTTCTGATTATTGCAACTTTTTCCTTATGCAATGGGCAAATTAGTTTCATATGTGTCCAAAGTTAGCGTACAATAATAGCAAGTAATCTTACAAGTAGGGTCCGAAGAAAGTGGTGCAAACACAGGCCTTATCTTGAATTTACTTCACATTATTTGGAAGCTAAATAGATCCAGAACAAAATCCCAAATAGTGGCCTTTCAATATGAAAGGAAATAAATGGAAGATTTAATTGTGAACTAAGTTTGTGAATCTCTTTCTAGTTTTGCATAATGTTACAACTGAAGGAGGAAATGGCTTTTGTCAAATGCAACCTCCTCACCAATAATCTCCACAGGAACAACAGCCATCTTTGAAGTGATGAAACCTACTGGAATCGCGAACAATAATTTCTCGATTTTTCAGCTTGGATATGTACTTAATAGCCGTGTGACAATCACCACAAATTCGTAAATTCTTCATTATCCTAATTGGAAAACCCTCCGGGGTGTTCATCAACGCAAAAGCAATGGCTAATTTTTCACTGTGATGGACCAAGTTATACTCTTTTTCCTCTAATTCCATATCATGCAAAACAGATCCTGTATCAGGAACATAGCCCTCTAACTTCAGTTCTGCAATCAATTCCTTCAAGTATACGTCAATCTCATCCGATTGTGGATGAGCTTTATCACCCATAATGAAGTGGTGAAGCTGGTTCTTCAACTCCAGCCAGCTTATTCCTGGTTCTTTCTTTACTCCCCTATCCTTCATCGATTTCCTCACTTCAGAAACATCCTGCCATCTTTTAGCGGATGCTTGAACATTAGCAAGGAGCACATATGAAGCTGAATCCTGAGGATCAATCCTCAAAATTTCTTCAGCTACACTTCTAGCCATATCTGCGTTTTTATGAATTTTACAGGCCGATAGCAATGACTTCCATGTGACAATGTCTGGCTTCACAGGCATAGATCTAATAAGAGCTTCAGCCTCCTGCAAACAACCTGCTCTTCCTAGGAGGTCAACCACGCATGAATAGTGCACCAGTTGAGGCTCTACATTGTACTTCTCCACCATCATGTTGAAAAATTCAAGCCCTTCATCCTTCATCCCACTATGACTACAGGCATAGAGCAAATTCAAGAGAGTTATATCGTTGGGTGCTAGTCCTTCCTGCTCCATACCATGAAACAACTCAACAGCGTTCTTTCCCCTACCATGAAACCCATAAGCAGAAATCATAGCACTCCACAAAACAGTATCAGCTTCCTCTCTTTCCTCAAAAATCTTCTCAGCTTCATCTATACACCCACATTTTGAATACATGCTAATCAAGGAACTTCCAACAGCAACCACAGATATTGCACCAGTTTTTATAACGTCAGAATGTATCTGCTGCCCCTGTCCTATAGTAGCCAGCTCTGAACATGAGCTGATCACACTAACAAACGTTATCTTATCTGGTCTAAACCCCGCAATCTTCATTAAATTATACAGCTCCAATGCACCCTGAAAACACCCATTCTGAGCCCTACCAGCAATAAGAACATTCCAAGCCGCCACAGTTTGATCTGACATCGACATGATCACAATCTCTCCTTCTCTTACGCTACCAGACCTCATATACATGTGTGCCAATGAACTTGCAACAACAAAATGGCCCTCTAATCCCAATTTCAATACACAATCATGAACCTGCCTACCCTTATTCAAATCCTTCAAACCAGCACAACCTTTTAAAACACTTGCAAGGGTAAACACATCAGGCAAATAACCCAACCCATGCATTTGCGAAAACAAACTCAATGCCCTCTCATTAAACTCAAAATGAGTCAACCCAGTAATCATCGCATTCCAAGAAGCCAAATTTCTCTCACCCATTTCATCAAACACCTTAGATGCACTATCCAAATCGCCAATTTGTACATACCCACCAATCAAAATGTTAAAAGACATGACATTTCTCTTGGGCAATTTATCAAACAGTGAAACTGCAGTATCTAGATGACCCAATTTTGAGTAAGCATTGAGCAGGTGGTTGGAAACAAACTTGTCTCTGAAACACCCAGACGTTATTATGAGGGAATGCAGCTGTTTGGTGAGGGAACAATATAAGGAAATAGAACTTGTCGAAAGCTTCTTTTACGTATCCTTGAGAACATAGGATTGAAAACTCAGTGGCGGCTGCCGAGAACGGCCGTGAGTTTGCTGAACGGAGGGGAAGAACTCTCAGAGGTCTCAAACAAGACTGTCCCATTCATTATACTCGTCCACCCAATCGCTTAAACCGAAAAATAAGCAGTATTCATAAATGGGGTTAGCAGAGGGTTAAGGGCGAAAGTACATTCACCCGCCCAGATGAATACAAATTTATAAATTAAATATAGATATTTTTCACTGTATTCTAAAAATACGAATACTTCCATAAAAATGCTGCTCCGCCACAAGAGAGAGTAGATGTACCTCAATCTCTCACTCCATCTTTTTGGGAGGCAGCTGATAAACTCCAATTTAAGAAAAACAGTATTAAAGGACTATAAATGAAATGAAAAAGGGTCAAAATTACTCTTAAAACTATTTAAAATAGTTCATATTTATCCTTCATTTATTTTTGGAATCAAAACTACACTTGCCGTTATCTTTACAATATTATCTTTGTCACTGGAGCTGACATAACAGTTCACTTACACAGTCCAACATAGCAATAATCTCTTTCCTCCCAATTATATTGTTTTTCCTTGTTGAACCTATCAAAAGAAAAAAAAAGGAAAACGCCTAAAATAGTTCCTCCATTGTTATAGTTTGAGTTGTTTCTCAAACTTTAAAACTTCAATTTCGAAAGTGCGTTTGATTTGTTTGGACAACATTATGCTGATGGAATCTATGGATAAAATCTTCGTTTATATCGTCAGATTGTTATGTGAGGCTCGAGGGTAAGAACTTATTCGTACTTGATGTTTACACTAAGCCAATGAATATATGATACATGTGAGGGGTTGTGGCACTGGAGTTTTAGTAGTCAGAACTCAGAAGTGCTAAAAGTACAGAGACAACACATGGTATTACAGTCGAGAAAAGACTAGTTCTATTTCAAATGCAAAATTGTTTTCAATACATGCACAAAAGCGTTTTAACTTTTCTTATAATCTATATTGTTTGTACTCTAGAACAATTAGATGAATAAGTGTGAATTGTACAAGTTGCAGTATATGTTCATGCTATTATACAGCAGCTGGGACAGGTGCAGCGGAAGGAACGCGGTTTTCAGAAGGGATCTCAACAAATTCTGAGAGAATAGCACGGAATTCATCTCCGGTCATCGTCTCCTTTTCAAGGAGGACTTCCACAATCTTATCAATTGCTTCACGGTTGCTGCGGATTTGGCTCAATGCAATCTCATATGCACTGTCTGAAAGCCTCTTCACAGCAGCATCAATGTCTTCAGCTAGCTTTTCTGACATTGAGTTCCTGGCCATCATTCTCATGATTACATCACCACTTTGAGCTGAAGAATCCATGAGTGACCATGGGCCAAGTTCAGACATCCCAAAAGTGACAACCATCTGCATCCACAGTTTGTCATTTTACAGAAATAAGTCATCGAGAACGAGATCTTCAGAATGGTAAGTTTCAGACCTGAAAAAGAAGATAAAACTACTCCCTCTGCCCCAATTATGTGACTATTTTCTTGTTAGTCCTTTAAAAAGGAATGTCACCTTTCTATATTTTGAAATCAATTTTAACTTTAGACTTCCTATTTTACCCTTTAGTGGTCGTTTCGTGTGAGGTATAAGTTATAATAATTCTGGGATAAAATGTAGGATTATTTTATCCCATGTTTGGTTGGAGGTATAAGGCAAAAAGACTTGGACTTGGACCCAAACATGTAAAACGTTAGAAAAATGAGAGAAGTTATCCCATATAAGGAAATAGAACTTGTCGAAAGCTTCTTTTACGTATCCTTGAGAACATAGGATTGAAAACTCAATGTTGCCAACCAAATGACCCCTTAATGAATATTTTTATAGCCACGGAAATTCTATAACATGTTTAAGACCAAAAGTTGAGAAACTTAGAGGCGTGGAGCAGTGATGAAGGTAATGTGAACAGTATGTGGGACACGACTGCTGGTTACATAAGAAAGGTAGCTACCGAGGTACTAGGGGTTTCGAGAGGGACCTTTCGTGGACGTCAGGGCGATTGGTGGTGTAGAAGCAAAGATGGCGGTGACGAATGCTAAGTCAACAACGCTTGAGCGCCTTTATGAGGAGCTAAGTGATAAAGGCGGGTACAAGAGATTGTATAGGCTCGCTAAAGTAAGAGAAAGGAAAGCTCGCGTCTATTAGTAGGATGAAGAAGGGGAGGGCGATCGGGCCCGATGAGATTCCGGTAGACTTTTGGATAAATATGGTCAAGGATGGCATAGAGTGGTTGACTAGATTGTTCAATGCTATTATGAAGACTGCCAAGATGCCTAATGAATGGAGGAGTACAATGGTTCCATTGTACAAGAATAAGGGAGATATTCAAAACTGTAACAATTACAGGGGTAGCAAGTTGTTAGGCCACACTATGAAGGTCTGGGAGAGAGTAGTGGAGATGATGGTGCGAAGAGTAGTATCTATCTCGGAGAATCAGTTTGGATTCATGCCGGGGTGGTCGACTACTGAAGCAATTCATTTTGTTCGGAGA